>JADRCD010114262.1:0-16555 GCA_019843815.1 Montemys delectorum
TGTGTGTGTGTGTGTGTGTGTGTGTGTGTGTGTGTGTGTATTCTCATTTGAACATACATAGTGAATGCATTTCTATCATCTTCTTTAGGCATACTTGTGGGTTATAGAAACTCCTGTTCTTGAGAATAGTTATAAATTCAAATAAATGTGAGAACATGGCAGCAGTCATACACACCATTGTGGGTATCAGAATGAGTTCTTTAATCCATTAGCACTTACTGGGCACTAAAACTTGATATCTATTCAGAGCTAGGGGCCATATCATGACAGTTTGAATGGCTAGATTTCGGCAGTTCTTTGAGAGAAAACAATGAAAATATCCTTGTAAAGTAGGACACTGGAAAATGGTCAAGGAAGGAAGCAAGGCCGAGTCTCTGGGACACAATAGGCTATATCACTAAATTTCCAATCCAACTGACTTAGTTAAAGAGAAACCACGACCACAGCAACTCTTATAAAGGAAAACGTTTCGTTGTGGCTGGCTTACACTTCAGAGGTTTAGTCCGTTATCGTCATGGTAGAAAACATGGCAGAATGCGGGCAGAAACAGTGCTGAAGAGGTAGCTAAGAGTCCTCACCTGGATCAGCAACCAGCAGGAAGAGTACCACTGGCCCTGGCCTGAGCACTTGAAACCACAAAGCCCACCCCCAGTGATACACTTATTTTAACAAGGCCACACTTACTCCCCGAAGGCCATGCTTCCCAACAGTGCCGCTCCCTCTGGACCTACTGGGACCGTTTTCACTCCAACCACCGCACTAGCACTTGATCCAACATCATAGCTTTTTGATGCTCATCTCTATAAGAACTTTTAAGATCTCTGTAGATCTCCTGTTATACTGTAGAGTCAGTATAACAGGAGAAAAATAAGATGGCCATAAGGAGTGGAAAGATTCCAGTGCCAAAACTGGACATCTGAGAGTGTTCAGTTGAGCATACTTGATGAGAGATACTTATAGTTTAACACAGGAAATAACATCTCCGGGGCTTTACTGGAGCATCGGTTTTAGAGCCGGAGCTCATCTCTCTCTTGCACCCTCTCCCTGTATAACCAGGCTCTACTCTATTTCCTACAGTCACTGTTTCTTCCTGTGTTTGTCAGGCAAGGAAAAACTTAGACCAACTTAGAGCAAGGAAGTGATATAATTTAAATGGTATTAGGTAAGAAGTTTGAAATTCAATTCTACGTCTCCCCAACCCCCACAACCAAATCTGACCCCAGCTTCTTAGATCTTACCTCCTCCTCCCCTCCTCATATTCTTTCTTCTCTCTAGGCTGTTATTCGCCATATCACAACCCTCTCTGGGACCTACAGTCTTCCCGTATGGTCCACACCATACTCTCTGTCTAGAAAGCCCCCCGTTCTTGTAATATGAAGGTCGAATGCACTATCATCCTGATGGACTCATTGACCACAGAAATTTTATTTATATTCATGTGTGCCGTGGTTTAGAAGCTGTGCATGCTACCATCCTGTTATAGTTATATGCTGTTCAGTGGAATCCCTAAGGAGAGGTATATCATCATCCGCACATCTGTGCACATCTGTGAATAGAACAGAGAAGTGCTTTGTAAAGTTGACTTTGTTTTGACATTTTTTTTTTTTTTATGTTCTGAACCCTGGTCCCCTCTTCTGAGCTATTAGAAGTCTCTAGTACACTAAATGTATTATTACAGATGAACTTAAAACCATGGTGTGAAATAACTGGGCAGATGGGGAAATTCAGATGGAAGGAAGGATAAAGACCACAAGAAGAGAGAACCTGTGTGCCCTGAAATATCAAGGAGCACAGAGCTGTTATTTCCTGTAATAAAAAGATAACAGAGGAAAACACAACTCTTTGTTTTAAGCCCTCCATGCACAAAAAGTGATTATGACTGGAAAAGTGAGCCGGAATAAAGGTAGCTGGAATACATTAATCAGTCATGCTCACACACGCACACACACATGCATACACACACACACACACACACACACAGAGAGAGAGAGAGAGAGAGAGAGAGAGAGAGAGAGAGAGAGTCCTTTTCCTACCTGACTACAACATAAGCTCACAAGAAAAAAAAATGTGATAAAGATACAAAAATACTTTGATACACAAATTCATCTGTGTAAGTATTTAGAGTTTTCTTTTAATTAGAAGACAAAGCTTGCGATAGCTTAAACGTAAAATGTCACCTTGGGGATAATTACCTAATGTACACAAAGAGATAAAAAAACGAGGCATTTGTCTTTCTGTGCTCCTGGGAGGTTAAACTGACTTCTATTCTATTTTGGTTCATTTTTCTGGTATTAACCTAAGTAACTAATACACTGTTTTATGTATTTGAGAACATAGAGTTAAAATCTAAGCATCCGATAAAGTTGTTGTAATAAAGACATCAAAGACACTGAAAATAAAGAAGAGGTTAAAAAATTATTATTATTATATAATAATTTGATAGAAGTCTACCTATGGGCCTCCTAGAAACAGGATATGAAAAGAGCCATAGACTTCATAGTTCTTCTTAACAGCGATTACAATTCCATGTGAAAATGAGTGACAGCTCTTCTAAAAAATGAAAGTACATATACTTTTTTTTTTAAAGATTTATTTATTGTTATATGTAAGTACACTGTAGTTATCCTCAGACACACCAGAAGAGGGCGTCAGATCTCATTACGGATGGTTGTGAGCCACCATGTGGTTGCTGGGATTTGAACTTAGGACCTTTGGAAAAGCAGTCAGTCACCAGCCCCATACACATACTTTTTTAAGAGAGAGAATAATTGTCAGGACCACTAAGTTCTATAAGGAATATATGATATGGCACTCAGCTTACTTAAGACAATGTCCATTGTGATGGTCAGTTCTACAGAAGAACAAGGTGGCTGGAAACTTTTCTTTTGAGTGCTCCCATTATGCTATCTATTAAATGTGAAAAAAAAAAAAAAAAAAAAACAACTGGTATTGACATAATTAGCTTAGTTCAAAGTAGTGATTTATTTCTCCCTGAGGGTAAATAAGGGACTTAAGTCGCATGGCCAGTGGCAAGTTGTGATTTAAACCTAGGTTTGCCTGCCTCCGAGTCAGCTGTCTCTCTACAGCCCTCTGAAAAGGAAAGAAAGCTTCGTGATTCTTTGGATAGTTGTGAGGTTACAGAAAACAGCAGTGCAGGCACCTCCTGCAGCGTTGGAGGCTGATTAAAGGCTATACATATGTGGGCGCTCTCACTGCAGAGAAAGGAAGAGGTCTACTAATGCAACTGGAAAGCTTCAATTATGTCCACTTACTCATTGTAAGTGACAAGGAGCAATAGCAAAATAACTCCAAGCATTTCAAAATGGCTTATGAGTCTGTGGCACCAGCATGGGAAGCACCAGTGATGGAGCAGGAGGATCATGAATTAGCAGACAGTCTGAACTACATGAGATTATGTTAACCACAACAACAACAACAACAACAATTATATACATTCCAAATAGAATAAGCTATGTATAATTCTTTTTTAATATTTATTTTTTTGAAAATTTTATGCGATATATTTTTATTGTAACCTTTCCCTTCCCTCAAATCCTTCCAGATCCTTCCTTACAAAATCCACAACAAAAACAAACAAACAAAAAATGCAAAAAAACCCACAAAAAACAAAAACAAAAACCATCAAGTTGGCTCTGTGTTGGCCAACTCCTCCTGAATATAGGGCCTATCTTAGACTGCTATTGATATACCTACCCATTGCCATCCCATTGAAGAAAATGACCTTTTCCCACTCAGCAGCTATCAATCACCAATAGCTTCTTGACTAAGGGTGGGAAATTGTGCTCACTCCATTTTCTTCCTGATGGGATTTTATCTGGCTTGAACTTGTGTGGGTCTTGTGTGTGCTAGCTCAGTCTCCAATGAGTTCACATGTACATCATCTCTGTTGTGTCTGGAAGACACCATGTATTGGATCCACTCACCACCTCTAGCTCTTACAATCTATTTATTTATTTACTTACTTATTTATTTTATGTTCATAGCAGCCTTATTTTTTCTTGGATATTTTATTTATATTTCAAATGTATTCCCCTTTCCAGGTTTCCCCTTTTGGGAACCCCCTATCCTCTCCCTGCCTCTATGAGGGTAGTCCCTCACCCACTCGCTCCCATCTTCCTGCCCTAGCATTCCCCTACACTGGGGCATCAAACACCTTCAGGCCCGAGATGTCCAACAAAGCCATCTTCTGCCACATATGCAGCCAGTGTCATGGGTCACTCCATGTGTACTCTTTGGTTGGTGGTCAATCTATGTATGACCGAGTGCTCCAAAGTCTCTTACTCTCTTCACATTGTTCAGTTGTGGATCTCTGTGTTAATTGTCATCTGCTATGTGAATGAGCTTCTCTGTTGAGAATTAAGTGGTGCCCTGATTTATAGGCATAGTAATATGTCATTAAGGATCGTTTTAATGCTATGTTCATTTAGCACAATAATAGTAGTAGGCTTCCCCTCAGGTCCATGACCTGTCTAGCCTCTGATTCTTGGCCTCATTAACTGTGGCAGGTGTGGTTTCCATCTCATGAAGCAGGCCTTAAATCCAATCAAAAAGTCATAACGTATGTACTACTCTTACAAGAGTGAGCATATCTTCCATAGTTCTCTTTAACAATGGTTTAACAATTCCCATGTGAAAATAGCTTTTTTAAGATGGGAAAAGTGGATACCTCTTACAGGCAAGATGCTATTGTAGCTCGCAGGGTTTGTACCTGAGTGAATCATGTTTTCTTTTATCCCCCAGTAGCATGTATAGTGTCTTCCAGCTCTATGAGCAACAGCCAGTAGGGGTGAAGCTTCCGGCAGAGCGCCTGCTCAAGCTCTCCATGTTCTATGTTCTTAGTGTGTGGTGTCTTCGGCCACAGGGTCTAACTATCAGAATCCGAGGAATAGCCAATGGTATTGACAATAGGTTTTAATGTTTGGCAGAGAAGTCTATGGCCCACAAGTCAAAAGGATGTAACTGGGGGGTATTTCTTTATATGATGCCTAGGTGCTGTATTGTCTTCCCCATTATGTGGTAGCTCCTCTTAAACCTCCTTTGCATATGTATTTCGGAAGGCCTTTACAGTAGCAGGCCTTTCAAAAAGCCTTTAGTATTAGTTATTTTCCCAATTCCCTCCTCTACCTTTCCCTCCGGTTCTCCACTTCATTTAATCCTGCTGTTTTATTTATATTTTATTTACAAGAGGATACCCTTGTAGCTTTATATTCTATTTCCCCTCTTTGGAAGACCCACTTCTCCCCTCTGATACCTAGTTAGCTACACAACTCCTGTGGATATTCTAAATAAAACATACATATCTAAAGCACAAAAGCTAGCATCTACATAAAAGAAAAAGACATGGGACGCTTCTCTTTCTGGGTCTGGGTGACCCCACTTAGGATAATTATTTCTATCTCCGTCCACTTACCCACAAATTTCATAATTTCGTTTTCCTTAACACCTAAATAAATTTCATTGCGTAATGGAATGGATCACATTTTCATTACCTATACATCAGTTGATGGACCTTCAAGCTGTTTCTAAATTCTGGCTGTTATGAGTAGAGCAGCAATGAACATGGTCAAGCAAGTTGCTCCTTAGTATGATGTAGAGTCCTTGGGTCTATGCTCAAGAGTAGAATAGCTGAATCTACGGTATATTGCTTTTTAGCTTTTTGAGGAACCTCCCCATTGACTTCTATAATGGCTGTACCAGTTTGCACCCTATCAGGAACAAATAAATGTTGCTCTTCTCCTGTATCCTCAGCAATTTGTGCTGTCATTTGTTTTATTGATCTTGGCCATTCTGACTGGGGAAGGATGAAATCTTATCATTTTGATTTGTGTTTCCCTGATGGCTAAGGATATTCAACATTTTTAAAGTTTTCCTCAGCCATTTATGTATCATCTTTTGAACGCTCTCTGTTTAGATCTACAGCCCATTTTTAAATTGGTTTATTTTCTTTCTTGATGTTCATTTTGTTTGTTTATTTGTTTGTCCTTTAATTCTTTATTTATTCTATATACTAACCCTCTGTCAGATGTATAGTTGTGTTTTTTCTATTTTTTCTACCTCTTCCCTTTGCTATGGTACCAATATGTCTTAGTCAGGGTTCTCTAGAGTCACAGAACTTATGGTAGTCTCTATGTAGTAAAGGGATTTATTGAGGACTTACAGTTTGTAGTCCAACTCCCAACGATCAACTCCCAACAACAGTCATGGCAGCAGCTGTGAATGGAAGTCCAAGGATCCAGCAGTTGCTCAATCCCACAAGGCAAGCAGACGAAGCAGAGAGAGCCTTCCTTCTTCCAATGTCCTTATATAGGTCTCCAGCAAAAAGTGTGGCCCAGGTTAAAGGTGTGTGCCACCACACCTTTAACCCCGGATGACCTTGAACTCATAGAGCTTTCTATGTTAATCCTATGGAATTCGTAGCCACTATTCCTCAAGGTCTCCATGCCAAGATTCAAGTCAGAAACTTGTATCTCTCAGCCTCCAGATTAGGGCCACAGGTGAGCCTTCTAATTCTGGACTGTAGTTCATTTCAGACGTAGTCAAGTTGACAACCAGAAATAGCCACTACACTCTCTGTTTAGATCTACAGCCCATTTTTAAATTGGTTTATTTTTTTTTCTTGATGTTCATTTTGTTTGTTTATTTGTTTGTTCTTTAATTCTTTATTTATTCTACATACTAACCCTCTGTCAGATGTATAGTTGTGGTTTTTTTCTATTTTTTCTACCTCTTTCCTTTGCTATACACAAGCATTTCGGCTTCAAAAGGCCCCATTTATTAATTATTGATTTTAACATCTTGTGTTGTCACAATCCGACTAAACAGTCCTTTCCTGTATTAATGAGTTTAAGCATATTTCCTCCCTCCTACTCTAAAGAACCCAGAAATGGATCAGGGAGGTGGCTCTGTTGATGAAGTGCTTGCCCGACATGCACACGTCCCTGGCTTCATTCCCCAGCACCTCATAAGCTGGGCATAATGGCGACTCCGATCTCATCATTCAGAAGATAGAGTTAGGAGGATGAGAAGTTCAGGACCAGTCTCAGTCACACAGCCAGCCTGAGCTGTTTAAAATAAGTAAGAATGAACCAAAATAGGGCCCTGGAAATAAAAAAGTAAAAAGGGAAGAGCTTAGGTATTTCTATCATTTAGCCTCTGTTTCTAAAACGTCATAACAAAATATAAATTTGGTGCTACTGCTAGTGGGAGCTATTTGTTGAGTGATCCCCCCTACCCTGTGTGTTAAGACCTCGGAGGCCTCTGATTTTAACATTCAGTTTGCCTCTTGCACCTTGGGGTCCACCCCTTCTGTCTTCAGGCTGCCCGAATATTGCAGAATGGAGGGGGAAATTACATTGACTCATCAAGAGGAGCTCTACTGCATTTCACGACTTTAGAAATCACATTAAGTAGGTATTTTCTGGTAGCCTCCCCCCTCTCCCAAACCCCAGCATGCGATTCACATAAACATGAATAAAATGACCCCCTGGCCTTTGGGGAATGTAGTTATCATCAGAGACGGCAGGACAGTGGACACGAGTTTTTGTCTACTGATTAGGAATTAGTCACTCCCCAGACATTCCTCTGTTAGTATTCATCCTAGAGAAGAGGTGGGGCACAGTGGCATTCAAGGGTGTGAGCCCTTTACAACCCCGCTGCCTGCACTCAAGACTATACTAACTGAAGTGTCTAGCCTAAGCGAGCTAGACATCTCTGTGCCTCCTTTCCTCACTTACAGTGTGAACACAGTAACACTGTTAAACTTCTGGATACCATAAAGGATTCAGAAGAACGACCCATACAGTAAATACTGTTTTTTTTTTTTTTTTTTTTTAGTAAATACCTGTGATGTTTTACTTGGGCATGAATATTAGCAACTTAAATATTGCCCTACTTATGTATATTGTGCTAGCAGACATATTCCTTAGAGAATAATTAGCTAGGTTAAGTATATTGGTTAGCATGCTTCAGTCTGGGAAACATCTATAAGCGCTGGATCAAAGCCATCCTTCATCTGCACATATGAACTCGTGTCAGGCAACATTCTAGGCAGTTTAGTGATATAGCATAGGGGGGAAAAGATAAAAATCTATCTGTGTAGAACTCCCATTCTAGTGAGGCTACGCAGACGCTAACATACCTTAGGAGTACACATTGTGACTTCTACAGTTCACATCCACAGATCTGGAGCATTAGCTAAAGGCCCTTTTGTTGGAGGCTGGCTCATCATCTTACTATACTGTTAGGAGGAGATGAAAAAATTTAAGATGAAAGTGAAACTGTAAGCCCAACAAGGATGGGACATGCCTCTAATCCCTGCATGCTGGAGGCAGAGTCAAGTGGATCTCTGAGTTCAGGTCAGCTTATTCTGCATGGCAAGTTCTAGGCCAGCCAGTGAGATGGCGATACAAGGTCTTAATGTTTAAAAAGCGACAAACAAACAAACAAATAAAAAGAGGAAGCCAGGCATAAGAGTGCACACCTCTTATCCTAGCACTCCAGAGGCAGAGGGAGGTAGATCATCGCTGTGTGTTTGAGCTAGCCTGGTCTACAGACCAATACCCAGGACAGCCAGGGCTACACAAGAAAACCATGTCTTGAAAAAACAAAAATAAAGACAAAACAAAGTAACAACTACAAAATGGAATCTGGAAGTCTTGGAAGAAGAATTAGTACTATCAGCTACCAACCCCACCCTCTTGTTCCCTAGGATGGGATAAGCAGCTCTTGTCTTCTACACAGGTGTGTGCTGCTGTATCACAGACCCAAAGCAGCTTGGCCGGAACCTCCTAAACCCGTGGGCCAAGAGTACCTTTTCTCGTAATGAGTCTAGCTCAGATACCTGTTACAGTTACAATGGTTAGAATACAAATTGTAATCATAGACTAGAGAAAAGGTATTGGGATGGCAAGTTCATCTTAAACGTTTAGCAGAAGGATCCAGGAAGGCCCGAGCAACATGGTTAAATCCGAGCAAAGGAAGTGGGGAGCCGATCTATACCGATGCATGGGGAAGGGCGGGGAGCCTGGGACAGAGAGGGAGCAAGCAAGTTCCCAGGTCCTGAAGCAAATGCACAAGTCTCTGGAAATCTCATGCAGAGATGTTGAAGGGAGTGAGAGATAATAAGAGATGCTGAGGGCATCAGGAATTGAGTGAGAGGCAGGAGGCCCTGGGAGAGAAGCCTCTCGCTCAGCAATGTCCTCCTAGGCCAGCACATGGGCTTCGGCTTTTGGTTTGACTGAACAGGGTCACCGCAGAATTGTAGAGAAAGGAGTAGTTTATGCTGCCTAATGTTTCACAGTGCTCACCCTGCTTTCTGGGTTGTTGCCACTATCCTGTAAGAGAGCAAAGACTGGAACAGGGCAAGGGTAAAGTCAAGACAGTATAGCAGGAGAGCTCTAGCTGAGATAAACAGTGAGGCAGTAACGCAGTTGAATTCTGTGCTAATTTTAATAAGGGCAGGAAGGACTCTCTGATGAGTCGGAGAGAAAATAAATTCAAGGATGACGTAAGGTTTTAGACCTGATATGAGGAAGGTTGCAGTTGGAAAAGAGCGGCGGGAGAGAGAGGAAGAGATTTTAAGCAATGCGTGTTGGAAATTGTGAATACTAGGTCAGTAAGCATCCAGGTGAGCAGCTGCCAGGGGTCTGGCTTTCGGGAAGAATGGGTGGAGCTGGGGGCAAGGTTTGTAGGGAGTCAACTCATGATGGGGCTTAGCTCTGTGGGGGAGAGAGACAGCACTAATGGAAGCCATAGACTGAAACTAGGTCCAAAGTCTGAACTCTGGGTAGTCAGTGCTTAGGCCAGAAGAAAAAGGAAGAGAAAAAGGAGTTCATGATCAGCTGGTAATTCCTGCTAAGCTGTGAGATGCACTTGCTGCCCTGAGGGCTGAGAAAATAGTGATGGAACTTGTTAATGCTGAGCGACGTAGCCAGCTCTTGGTGTACCCCAGCCTGATTCCCACATACTCCAGCATATTCCCACGAGCTCCCAGGCCACCTCCAACTGTATTGTATTTCCCCTTCCTGGGGATACCCATGCTAACCACCTAGAGCCCTCCTCTTTACCTACTCTTTGGGCCTGTAGACGGCAGCTTTATTATCCTTTATAAGTGAATACATACCAAAGCTTTCCAGGTTTGAGTTTCCTCACTCAAGATGATTTTTTTCCTAGTAGCATCGATTTGCCTGCAAATTTTATGCTGTCATTTTTAAAACAACTGAGTAATATCCTATTGTATTAATGTCCCAGATTTTCTTTATCCATTCTTTGGTTGAGGGACATCTATGTTGTTTCCGGTTTCTGGCTATTACAAATAAAGCCACAATGAGCATAATTGAGCAACTGACCTTGTGGTAGGATGGATGGTTCTCTGGATATCTGCTCAAGAGTGGTATAATAGCTGGATCCTATGGTAGATTGATTCCCAGTTTTCTGAGGAACCGCCATATTGATTTCCACAGTTAGTCCTTGTTTTTTTTGTTTTGTTTTGTTTTGTTTTTGTTTTGTTTTGGTTTGGTGTGGTTTTTGGTTTTTCAAGACAGGGTTTCTCGGTGTAGCCCTGGCTGTCCTGGAACTCACTCTGTGGACCAGGCTGGCCTCCAACTCAGAAATCCACCTGCCTCTGCCTCCCAAGTGCTGGGATTAAAGGCATGTGCCACCATTGCCCGGCAGCCCTTGGTATTTTAAGTCAGTGTTTACATAGCTCAGGCTGGTCTTGATTGGTTAAGAGGCCCAAGTTTACACACTAGTCTTGATCATGCTGTATCACTGGTCAAGCGCACGGAATTATTGTCATGTACCATCACCATACCTCAGAAGAAGCAATCTTTCAGTTACCTAATTTAAGCTCAGGGGAATACAATAAAGGCAACTTCTGATGGGAGTAAATGGGGAGGCAGAGTCCAGACAGCTTTTTGTAACAATTGACCAGCATTTTGCTATACTTAAGCAGGTAAGTATGTGGAAAGGCAAGTGGCTCAAGGGTGTCTTTACTTTCATTGAGATGGGATAAATGAATTTAAAGTTGATGGAGAAGAAGGATGGAGATGAGGGAAAAGGACGGCGTGTAAGTCATGGAAACTTATTAGTGTGGAGCAAATGCTACTGGGGTGGTGCGCTGAGAATGCTCTAAAACATAAATCATCCTCATAGGAGTGGCTCCCACCAAAATTAGAAGTCAAACTTCAGGGCTGGGGATGTTGTTTGGCAGCTAGGAGCTGTACTGCTTTTGAAGAGGACCCGAGTTTCAAGAGGACCCATGTCAAGTGGCTCACGGCCACTTCTGCCTTCCCCTCTTACTTGGATTAACGTGCACACACATGCACCAAAGCCCACACAGGAATAAATAGTAAAACAAACAAACAAACAAACAAAAAAACTTCATTTAAAAAGTCAGACTTTTGCTGAAACAAATAAATCATTTTAAATACACATTTTGTTAGTGAGTGTTCTCACAGCTAAAGGCATTGTGTACAGATGAAGCAGAAGCGTATTAACTGCTGGGAGTACCTGCACTGGTACCCTGTTGCTATGCTACAGCCGTGAAGACATCCTTGGTTGTAGCTAAGAACAATTTGCCCGGGCCATATTGTTATTAAAGAGCTTGCCAGTCCTTGAGCTTTCCACATGTAGCACGTTGCGAGTTCCTCCAGGGTTCTTGTCTTTCATTGACTTAAACCCACTGGGCCAGATCTTTACAGAGAGCCACATTTGCATGAGTCAAGTCGGACTAGCCGTCCAGGGAAGCAATGCCGAAAGACGTTCACGTTAATATTGTTTCCACTGGTTATGTTAAATGTGTTGGAAAATGCCGAGCCCTTTAGGAGACATCACTCCGAGGCAATCAGTACCACGGAGTTTTAAATCCGCCTGATTCCAGCCCTGACCCCAGGCGGTTCCACTGCCATTTGGCACAGCTGCTTTTCTGACGCATCAGGTAAACCTGCCCTGGGGAGAGAACAGTCTAGAGCGAAGGTGCGGTCACCTGGAGTTTCACACAGCAAAAACTTCATCATGGGAAGGAAATTACCACTCCAGGACGTGCGTTCTCCCGTCCCACCTTATTAAGAAGAAAGGAAAAAAAAAAAAAAAAGCCAACAACAAAGGTTTCTACTACATTGCTGCGAACCTAGCTTAGAGAAAGTGAAGCCTGGTGATGTGACGAGTGGCCAAGCCACTTCAACCGCAGTAAAAGCAGCAGCAACTTAGCTGCCTAGGAACCCAGGCTCCAGGACTTCTTAGCTGGAACTCCAAGGATCCACTACAGTGCCTCGAAACCCGGGTCCGGGACCAGGAGGGAGCTTCGAGGAGTCCACCACCGCGGCCCGAGGGGCGCTGCTGCGTGTGACAACAGAGCAACCAGGGTGCCTGCCTTCTGTGTCTGCCCGTTTCCGACCGCCTCGTTGCCCCAGGTGAGTAGTGGGCTACAGAGAGCCTGGAAGAGCGGGTCCGCGTTGCCTTTGCGCACCCTGGTGGCTCCTTGGGGACACAGCCTCCCCCGCAGCCGAGTTGGTAGCCGCCGGGCTCTCTGCGGAGGTCGGGGGGCGGAGAGGAGGCGGTGGCCGCCCCCACCGGGAGGGGCGCCCGGAGTGCGCGGAGTGCGGCGGCAGGGTCTGGGCTGAAGCTCTGCGGCAGCGGCGGGGGACCGGACTCGGACGCAGGGAGGGAGGGAGGGACGGCGGGGGCAAGGGACAGACAGGCCCAAGGGCAGCGGGATCGGAGGAGAGAGTTGCAGCTCTGGAGAAAGATGAGCTGGTGAGTGGGCGCCCTGAGCGCGGATTTTCTTTGCTTCCCTTGCAGGCTGTAGGGACAAAAGCCCGGGCAGGGGTCGGCAAAGCCCGAACCTTACAGTTCTAGAGTGCTCCGTCCTCCATTGTGCAAGGCGATGTGGGGTGGAGGGATTGTGGGGAAGGGGTGTCCAGTAGGGGTGACGTTTCCAGAGTGACTGGGTCGAAAAGGCAGGATTTAATTAAGGGTCCCGAGGGCAACTTTCGCGGAAAGGCTGGATTGCTTAGACAGAGATCCGGATCCCGAGGAATAAGAAGGTCCACAGCTGGATCTTGAGGCGTACGGGACTCAGAGAGGACCTTTCTGAAATAGGCTTCTAGTTGTACTTTGTTTCTAGAATGAGGCTGCACGGTGAGCCTCCGGACGGAGAGTCCCTCCAGGAGCTGTGATCCAGCTATGGTTTCCCTATCATCCCACATGGATGGCGTGATGGTCTCTTCCTCTGTCGTGAGAGCAGCTGCAAGTCCGGGTAGCATTTCTACCCTCTGCTTCAGCAGCTCCCCGAGGAGCTTGGTGCGCTCTAGCCAGCAACACTTGAAGCAGGGAGGACTTCGCTAACTCCCATCACCGGCAGGAAATTAAAAGGCTGACGGGCTGTCCCTTCCCGGGTTGGGGTTTCCTGTTTGAAAGAGCTTTATAAGTCCAACCTCCATCCAGAGGCTCCACTTTTACCTTTCTCGCTTCAAAAAGGGAAGATTCCCACAGCCTTTTATATGGACTAGCTAAGATTGGAAATCCTTTCGTCCGGCCCAGCCCCCTTCCCTAGAAGTCGTCGGTTTGTGGTATCTTCAAGAGTTCTTGGATGCACACACAGCTAGTCTCATAGCCAGTCACAGCTGTGAGGGGAAGTCTAGTTGAGAGTTAAAATGTGGAGTCTGTTAGTGTAAATATTTTTTTGCCAGCCACGTTTCCCTCCAGTATACGAGCATGTAAATTACAGATGTAAATGTTCAACTATGACACTTGTTACTAAGCTTCCGATTTGTGCTTAACTTGTGTATTTGAGATTATGGTTCCTCTGGACTTCACACGACTGAATTTAGATGGAAGGTTCCAAATATGGTTCACAGTTTCGTAGGGTTGAACGTTTGCCCTTGGAGCACTTGAATTCTTAGTTCCTTGTAGGCTAGCAACAGACTCATTGGATCTGGGGTAAATAAACGTTTAGAGTAGTCCACTATTTTAACAGAAAATGCTTGGTGCCATTGGGTTCAATCGTGTAAATATTCATTTGAATAAAGAGCTAAGGTTCGTTGAAAACTAACAGTCGTGTTTTCCCAAGGTTCCCTTTTAGAGTCCTTGACTTAGTTTAAAAGGTTTTAACTCAATGATTTTTTTTTCATTTTAAATTCATTGTGGAATTTAAACATTGTGTATAATGAAGAAACTCTGCAGTCTCCAAACATTGACAAAGGCCTTTAAAAAATGAGAGATGAGTTTTTTGCGTTTAGCTTAGTGTAGCTTTTACTCTGGAGGCAGGAACGTTTGCAAATCCTAGCTCACTCACAAATGGCAAAAGGAGAGATGTTTGGTTAAGAGCAGCCATCAGGGCAGGCAATTTTAAGGCTTCTGTCTGGTTCCCTGCAGCTGGCAACTGCTGCTCTTTTGGGGGTGAGAAAGGACTGCAGGGCTATCTGCTGGATCCCTGCTTGGGGCAAGCAAGAAAAGCTAGATAAAAAGGTAGGTGAAGGTGTAACTAACCCATCTCTTCAACAACTCTGGCCAAAGTTCACCACTTTTGCTGGCATTTTCCAGAGAGGGAATGTTGATTGGATCGAGTTTGAATGAACTGCTTTGCATTGCTTTCTTCAGGGGTGATGCTCTAAGCATGGTGAGTTGTGGAGTATAACTATAACGGAGAATTCACTTAAGAAGTCTTTATTAGTTTTGCATAATTGTTTAAAGCAGTTGGGGCATTGTGTTTATGGTAATTGACCTTACGGGACACTACAGTTCAGCCCTTGGCAGAGAGGTATTGCCATGCCACAGGTGATAGGGAAAGACGAGAAGTTTGTACATTTTCCAAGAATACCTGAGATTTATAAATTGTCACTAGACCTCTCTATGCTTAATTATTAGATGTGGGAATGCCATCCATTTGAACAGAAACACCTTCTGAGTGATGTGCTTTGTCTTAAAGCCCCGAAATGTGTTTTAGCACTAGTTCTCAGAAAGACGGGGTAGCCTCCAGTCTGAATCGTGGCGTCGAAGTCTTTTGGTTATGAAGCTGAGGGTAGCATCCATTGACTCGAGATCTGGGATGCTGTTAAACACTGGGCAGTGTGTCTAGAACGCACAGAGAACTATTCGTCTCAAGCCCTGTTCTAGGGCATTTCCCGAGGTTAGACAGGCGGTAGCAAACTGGGGATATTAATTTAATTTAGATCTTCACAAATTTACTTAACTCTTGCTCACACAGACCACATCCCACAAGCCTTTTCATATGCAGTGGACCCTTCTGTCCTCAGCGATAGGAATCTTAATATCCTGTAGAGATGAAGGACGCTGTTAGGTTTTCTTTACACTTTTGAGTTGGCTTAAAATTGAATTTGAACACCAGGGAGCCTCGGCGATCACTAAATTCAATTCCCAGCGCATAGACGATAAACCCAGGAATTAGAGACTGGCAAGTCCTTGGGTGAGTTAGGGGCAGATACAGCTCTTTCTAGAACCTGGGACTAGAGAATTTAATAGTTGATATTTAGGCAAGCCAGATTTAAAAACAAAGAAACAACAACAAACAAAACCAAAAAACTGGACTTGACCCTTCTTGAGAGTTTTAGCAATAGCATTCTTCAGTTCAGAAATAAACTCCTTACTGGGGGCAGTGATGTAAGCTTGGTGACTACAGAGCATATGTCTGGGTGTGTGTGACCTGTGACACCACTTCTGAGGCCTGCACTATCTTTTCCATGTCAAAGTGAGCAACAGATGGTCCCACACACATAGCAGATGCTGTCTTTGAATGCAGGTACAAAACAGAGCATCTGAGGTTTTCCCCCTTTGCTGGCTCAGTGTGCCTTAGGATCAGAGCACATGAATGGGCACAGTTATCTCAAACAGAAGGGAAAGGGAGGGACCTTCTGGTTATGGAGGGGGAAAGATCTCTGGCAGCTGCAGAGGGTGGGTGGGTGGGGGAGAGCTATAAACTGAAGAGTGTGTATATAGAATACATTCAATTGTGTCAAGTTGAAATCTGAAGACAATTCAAGCTTGACTATTTGGGGCGGGTTGAACAAAATAATTCTGGGAGTGAAAGGAACCTTAAAAATCTTACCAGGCTTGGGATGTGGCTCAGCTGGTAAAATGTTTGCCTAACATGCATGATGATGCCCTAGGTTTGGTTCACAGAATCACAAAAGAGGCAGGCATGGTGGTATATATCTACAGTTTTACAGATTTCAAATAAAAAAAAACAAAACAAAACAACTGGGGTCTTAAAACAGCTTGGTATGTCCCCCACCTGTACTCTCAGGATTAAATAGGCTGAGGTAGGAGGATTGCTACCCTCAGTCCTCAAGGCCATCTTGGCTTTTGTCTTAGTTAGTGTTCCATTGCTGTGAAAAGATACCGTGACTATGGTAACTCTCATAAAGGGAGACATTTAATTGGGAGCTTACCTACAGCTTCAGGGGAGCAATCCATTTTCATCACGTCAGGAAGCTGACAAGCAGGGCACTGCAGCAGTATCGGAGAGCTTTAGATCCTGATCCACAGGCAGAAGACACACACACACACACACACACAC
>JADRCD010114266.1:0-14016 GCA_019843815.1 Montemys delectorum
CACACACACACACACACACACACACACACACACACACACACACACAAGCGATAGAACTCCTGGTATCCCCTCTATAGCCAGAGCAAGAGGCGCCCAAGTCACCCAGGAGCAGCCCTGAGGCACTGCCACAGTCAATACTGCCTGACAACTTCATCTGGCTGGCTCCCGCTTCAGTCTGAAAGCATGATGAGCTTGAAGCTAGAGGCCAGAGGACAAAGGTCAGAGGCCCAGATCTAGTTCTTAAATGCCAAGGTCCTGAGAGCCAGGCTCACCCTTGTTTGCCCAGGGGAGGTCTGTGCTGTGGCCTATGGGCACCGTGCCCCTCACCCTGCTGTCTGTCTGTGGGTCCTGAGGCAGAAGCCCATCTGTGTCTGTTTTCTAGAACCAGCTTTTCCGCCCCATACCACAGCCACCAAAGTCATTTTCCAGGCAATTGCCTTTCTGTAAACATTCCTGTGTAATATCCCCCTAAATTGCTAATGCCCAGCGCCCTGTTGAGTCTCCCTGTCACTCTAACAAGAGCCTTGGAGATGGGGAGGGGAGAAGCAAGCTTGACAGAAGATTGAAACGAGAGTCCCCACCCAGCTCCCAGCCAGGGATCTCCAAATCTGTACTCCAAAACTCTCCATGCTTGGCCAACCCAACCCTGCTCTAGAAATCTGGTCACTTTTACAGAACCTCATCCAGGCTAGAAGGAGGGAGGAAGGGTTCCCACAGAAGGAGACCTGGGAGGGACAGGAGCTGAAAACAAGGTAGAGGTGGTTAGGCAATAAAGCTGACTTCCAGAGGCAGTAAAGTGACAGCAAACTGTCATTACTGGGACCCCAGGGAAGGCCAGCTTTGATCCATAGCAGACAGAGGTCACATAGTCTAGCTTCGCCATGGTGGGCTCAACTTCCTGGAAACACAGAAACCAGGTGGGCAGAGCAAGAGTCTGTCAGACGCTGATGTAGTCGGACCCTTCCTCTTTTCCACTCAGTTGTCTACAGGGCCAGATCGGAGAGCTTCAGGCTAGACTGTCCTCCTGGGACAACCAGGGAATGAATATGAGGGCCAACAAAGGAAGGCTGCACCACCCATGGCGTCCCCTTCTGGGGGTAGGGACCGGGAGGAGACTGTTCCCTGTGTTCCTGTGTTCTTACCCTTTCCTAGGAAGCTGGGCACTCAGACTTGGATGGAACAAGAGGTGGAAGACACCAGCAGAAGCCAGGAGGGGAGAGGACGGTGCTGGGCCCTGCCAGTCACAACCTTACACAGGCAGAAAAACACAAACCAATTTGCGCAGATTTAAAACCCACCGAAGGCCACTTAGTTGGTTAAACGAGTTGGAATCTAATTAAAGGCCCTCCTCAGGGCGGGGAGGGAGAGCTCACCTGCCTACAAGGAGCAGTGAGGTGGGGACTGGGCCTCCCCCAGCTCCCTGCGGGAGGGAGTTTCTGTTGCTTTCTACCAGTGTATGTTTCCTGGGTAGGAGAGGCCACCTCAGCTGGCTGTCTGGGTCCTCTGTCATGAGCCCACAGTGGGGACAGTCTGAGAACAGCATGATGCTTGCACACCTCAATTCCAAACAGCTCCCCAGCCTCACCTGGGACTCCACCTGGGCATTCCCCAGACAGCGCAGGGCACTGTCTTTCTCTGCATACAGGCCTTACCGACCCCAACTGATCGAGGCCTCCTTGAGGCCTTAAGGGCCTCTTCAGGGTGGGGCCCTTGTCTCCACTCTCAGCTAAGAAGGCTTTTTTTCCATGAGGTGCTATACTGTCCACACTGGGTGGTCCTGAGGGACAAGCCAGAGAGGTTGAGGGTACTCAGGACTGAGGGTCTGGGAAGAGACAGCCACACTGAGCCTGACAGGGGTGCTACATCCATTCTCTAGTCCTGGTTCACACACAAGCCTACTGGTTCACCTCGCCCACCCAGCATATAGGGCTCAAGAACCCTGGCGTGTGTGACCCTACTCAGCTCCTACTTCCTAGACAGGAAGGAATAAAGCCCCTACAAGGATGCTCTTCTTCAGATCCCATCAGTGTCCAAAACAAACAAAAAAACAAAAACAAAACAAAAACAAAACAAAACAAAAAAAAGTCAGGGCGCTGTTATTTTTCAAATGTCTTTCACTGAAAGGAAACTGAGGCAGAGGTCAGGGGCCAAGGCAAAAGAGGCAGAGCTCAAGTGTGCTGGGCCTAGGGGGACAAGGACATCTTCATTCTACAGAGACGCTTCCAAGAAAGCAACTCCCAGGGGAGCCCCTCCCAGGCTCAGGCCCCAGGGGCATGAGAGCTAACAAATTTATTCAAATGACACAACACAGCAGCATCCAGGTCCAAAGACACAAGCTAGGGGGTCACAGCCTAACCTGATTCCAGCTCCCCAGCCCAGCCGGGGAGGGGTTCACATATGGAATTCAAGATTACCTCACTACAACCCTAGCACATACTCAGCCATGACTCCCCATTTCCAAATAAGCCACAAATCAAAATCTCAAACACGCAGCAGCCCTCCCTCTGGTCCATGTTCCTCCCTCCCACACACAGCAGGCAAAGCTGTGGTATTACCAAAAATCACTGAATCTGCAGCTAAGAAAGCTCTGCTCAAACCGGGCTCTGCCAACGACTGGTGTACGACCTTGAGGAGGTCAGGCGTCTCTGCAGACCTCAGTCCTCTGTTCAAAAAAACAAAAACAAAAACTCATCACAGACAGGTGCCCAAGCTGTGCCCTGCACACGGACTTGGGGCCACAGAGCGAGTGGAGGCTGTGTGCTTGCTTGCTTGCTTCATCTACGCCTGGCCTCACTGCCTCTTGCTAGCTGTCAGATCGGGACTGTAGGCTTTTCTCTGCATTTTCACTTCTAATGAAGACTTGACTAATTGGCTTCCCTGGAAAGGGGGAGGTGGACATGAGGGGAAGGAGCAGTCACCCTCCGTCTGAAGTGGGGACTGGAACAGGCTCGAACAGCCCTGGCGTGGGCCCACACAGAACAGTGTTAACAAGCTAACAAGCAAGCTCCTGCTTGCATGGCGAAGATGTCGCTCATGCACCCAGTGAAGGGGTCCTGTCAGCTCCTCGTCTCCTTGGAGAGGCAGTCAGAGAGGAAAGCAGCAGCCCAGGGAGAGGGAGAGAAAAGAGGAGGGAAGGGAAGGAAGAGAGGGAGGGAGGAAGGGAAGGAGAGAAGGAGGGAGGGGAGGAGGGAGGAAGGGAGGGAGAGAGGGTAACCAAGCCTCCTAACTTAGAGAATGCCAGAGTCCCCTCGCCTCAAGCATGTTTACCTAAGGTGCTGCACCTTGGCAGCAGATGGGAACAGAGGTGACATCTACAAGACAGAGACCCCAGCCTGCTCCACAGCAGGTGTGCATCTCGGGGCCCCCAACCATGAGCACACACACCTGTCACCGTGCCTGTGTGACCCAGTACTACCCCACCCCACCCTAGCTTCAGCCCAGCCCCAACAGCTTTGCCTCACACTCCACAGGCGCTGTCATGCAAAGGGACACACAGGCCCTAACCAGGCTGGGGTCACCCATGGCGCTGGTGCCTGAGTCCCCAGAGAGACTGTCCTTCCTCTGGGTCAGAGCAGGGCAACTCCAGTTTGGAGGGGAAGGCAATGGGATGCCAGCTTGGTGGCTGGTGGCAGGTGTTTGTGGTCACAGTGCTCAGGAGAGGAAGACTCGGATCCCTGGCTACACAGAGTTGCAGGCCAGCACGGAGTACATGAGACCCCGCCTCAAAGACCAAACCAAACCAGGGCTGGAGAGATGGCTCAGCTGTTAAGAGCACTGACTGCTCTTCCAGAGGACCCGGGTTCAATTCCCAGTAAAATAGCAGCTCATAACTGACAGTCACCCTCACAGACATGCAGGCAAAACACCAGTGAGAACCATCATGACGCCACACCTTCCTCTCTCAGCTCTCCAAGTGTCTGGTCTGTCTGGAGCTAGGCCCCCAAACCACTGATTCTGATGGCTGCTAAGGTACTTTGACGGGGTCTACTTCTGTTCCTACAGAGGCTCCTGGTCACCCAGCTTATCAGCAGCCAACACGGATTTGTCCTCCTCTCCAGAAAAAACCACTCTAGCCCCCTTGCACTCCTTGGCCCCCGGCACCCCATAACTGAGAGGCCTGGAGGATGGGGCCACAGCAGCCAGGGTTACAAAAGACTCAGGAAAGCTGAGGCAAGTGAGTCTGACCACATGCTCCCAGGGGAAGTTCACCTTATTGTCCAGCCTGAATCCTCCCACCAGGGCAGGACTTGGGAGAGGCCAGGGCAGGCTGGAAGGAAGAAGCAAGCCCCTGGCCTCTGCTAAAACCTGCAGGCCTCTCTCGGCTTGTGTCTGCTCAGTCCCCTTGAGGAAAGAGGGTGAAGCTGGGTTGAAGCACGCCTGGGTTGGATGTCTGCCTGGCACCCTGGCTTCCACACCCAGCACTACCAAAGGAAAGCCAAGCTGAGCCTAAAGGCGGAGGCCCGTCATCCAAGCTACTCAGGAGGCTGACACAGGAGGATCACAAGTCAAGGGCTGCCTGGGCTGCAGAGAGTTCAAGGCCAGCCTGAGGAACTTGAACCCCTGTCTCAAACAACAAAGCGAGGAAGAAGGCTGTGGGGGGGGGCGTGTGCCTAGTGTGTGCAAAGCCCCAGGCTCCATCCTCGACAGAAGAGCTGGAAGGGAGAGAAGAGAGAAGTTGAAACCAGCCAATGGGCTACCTGGAAAGCAGAGATGCCATCATGGACCACGGCCTGTCCCCGTGCAGCCTCGGGCACGACACTTCAAAGGGCACTCGGAGCTATGACTCACTTAGCCCTCACAGCGGCCCTGAGAAGCTGCTCTCTGCATTGTACTGGTCAGGAAACTGAAGCCCAGGAAGGGTGACTTTGCCCGAGGTGGGCATGGATGCCTGAAGACACCTCCTCTCAGAAGCGAGAGCCTCACTCTCCTTTCCCAGCCCCCTCCGCTGCTGAACCCCAAGTCCTCGTCTGTCCAGCTCTCAATCCTCCCGCCCACTGTCCTCCTGCTGGAGGCCTGGTCTCCCGGGATGGAACAAGGGATGGAAGGATGGGAAGAGGCAGCAGCCGGCAGAGCAACCGAGGAGCCCAGGCTGCAAGGGGTCCCCCAGTCCTGGAAGAATCTCTAAGCTTCTCTCTTCTCAGCCTGGTAAGCTCAGAAGCCCCCACCAAGCCCCAGGCTGTGACAGACAGAATTACAAGTCTGCCCTGGTCACTTGGATGCTGCCAAGAATGGAGACCTCACTATAGCAAAGGTCTCCATCATCATGGGAACGCCTCCATCCTGAGTGAGCTGAGAGGAGAGTCCGGACTCTCACAGAACATCTCTCCCTTCCAGGATGAGAGAGGCTGCCACGCCAATACCTTCCTGGTTGGGACAGGTCTTCCTCTATGGTCTGGCTGCCAGTTCCCAAGTCCACTGGCCCTGACAGAGCAATCCCCCTGGTGTTCACTACCCTTTCCTAGCTGGTGTCCTCCAGAACTCCAGTGGTCCAGACAGAGTCTTAGGAATGTACCAGATGACCTCTTTCTGCCCTGCTACAAAAACACTCGCCCTACAGAGCAGCCCGGCTTGGTGACCAATGTGTCACCTCCCTGCCACCCACACAGCCTCATCTTGGGCCTCAGGTGCCCCGTACTCTCCCTGCATGCTCCTCCCAGGCCATCCATCTGCCTCAGGGCCTGGCCCTGCCTCTCAACTGCTCCACACAGCCCAGCGCAGTAGAACCTAGGTGCATCCAGCTTGTACTCAAAGTCTACCTGTAGTTTTCTGATTAGTGGCCTGGGGCCCCAGCAGCCCTGTCCAGATGCCAGCCATTTCCAGGACACATCACTTCGAGGACTAGGAAACCACAAATCGCTGGACCTCTGGGCACATTAACCACACAGTGCCGCCTCCCCGCACCCTCCTTCTGGCCCGTTTCCCTCTCTGGGTGCTGTGCCTGCCCTGCCGCCTGCCCAGGGCTCCAGGGCTCCGAAGGAGAAAGGTTCAGCTCCCTGCCCCCAGCCATTTCCCCCCGCACTGTGCCCGCATCTGATGCCCGTGCTCACGCGGTGGCTAATTCTGGCGTCTCATCAGACGGTAATTATGGGGGAATGAGCAGTGCTGTCATCTCTGTAGCTCGGCACCTGTCACCACTCTGCCATCTCGGGTGGCTGGAATAGGACAGAGGCAGAGGGGGAGAGGGAGGTTCTGGAGAAGGGACCTTTCCCCACAGCGATCAGTACATATCCCCAAGGATGGTCACTGCTATCAAGGTCTCGCTACTACTGAGGGATCCTGACCAAGAGAAGAGGTCACAAAAGAGGTCTGCATTTGTCCCGCTGAACTGGCACCTCCATACTGCCTGACACACAGTAGGCCTGTGCTGACTGTTTGTTGATTGACTATATGACCATATAGACATCAGACAATCCCAGAAGTGAAGCCACAGAAGACCCAGTCTATACAGCGGAAATCGAGGCCCTGTGGATTCCACCTCCACCAGGACACGGTGAAGTCACACAGCAGAGGAATGCGATGTTAGTTTTCAAGACCCAGGACTAGCAGAGAATGTCCCCTGCAGAAAGTGAGCCCCAGACAACACGAGAGACTGAGGCTAGACCCGGGACAGGCTTTGGGAGGAGGGCACAGTACAGGAAGTGGCTGGGGGCAGGGAGCTGAATCTCTCTCCTGCTGAGCCCTGGGGACCTGGGCACCAGGGAGAGGAGGCAAGGTTGCAGCCTGGGGCCATCTGCCTGATGGGCATCTCACATGATTTCCTGTCATATCTGCCTTGTCCCCCACCAAAGGCAGCATCTTCAGTGCCACTCTGGGGCCAGCGGAGGAAGAGAACCATGAGATTATCATCACGGAGGCCGTAAGTCTTCACACCTCTCACAGTGTGCCCAAGCCACCCGGAGCTAGCATTGTCACAGTACCAGCCATGCTGTGATCAACTGTCCCCATACTCCATTCCCTTGTCCTCAGAACCCCAGGGAAACACAGGCCATTTGTGGGGACTGATCCCACCCTGGCTGCCCTGGCTTCCACTCCACAGCATTCTAACAACATCTTCATCCACTCCACAGCATTTTAACAACACCTTCGTCCATTCTAAAACCCATCCACATCTTCCACTTAGAGTGAAGCAAGACTGGGCTCACACATCTTTCTGTGAAACCAGAAAGTAAGTCTCAAAGAGGTAGTGAGCTCCCCATCATTGGGGGCATTCCAGAAGCAGGTCGGTGGAAAAGAACCAATGGTCCCTCTGCTAGAGAAGCCTTCTCCCACAGGCTCAGCCTCTGCCCCTGAGTGCTGTCAGGGCGAGGGCTGGCCCTCCTCATCAGAGAGGGTCCAGGGAGGACCAACCTGCTCCAGGGTGCCAGTTCCTCCCCACCTTCACAGATAGGAGCTGAGGTTGGGGGAGGGCAGGAACATGGCTGCTCTTTTAGGAAAACGGTAATTTTAATTAAGAGGCAGACAAACGAGCTCTCCGCAGATTGTCTCAGAGCAAAGTTATTAAAAAGCCATCAAGACGGCGGCGGCGGCAGTCGCAGCAGTGAGGAAGGTTGCCTCCCCCCACTGCCCGCCTGGATTGGGGATCAAGGGGGACACAGGACAAAGTCACTGCCAAGACGGGCTCTGCAGTCCCTCACCCGTGCATAGGTGCGCAGCACCACACAGCACCCAGGCACAACCAGCTCAGATCCGGGGAGGAAGCCGAAAGAGACGCCACTTTCAAGGCACCCTGCTCAGACCAGAGCCCCACTGGTCAGTGCCTGACCCTCCTCACCCCGACACATGTGAATTCTCCCCCTGATCCTTAGGCTCAAACAATGAAGCTCAGAGAAGGAAATCGATTTGTCCAAGACCACACAGCTACAATGGCTTACATGGGGCTTTGAACTCAGGCCACCCTGACCTTCAGTGCTCTGAGCTGCTAGCCCAGGGAACAGAAGAGGGCAAAGGGCTAGCCTAGTGTAGTTCCATAAGAGTGCCAGGGAGTTGGAGTCTGAGTCACAGTTTGCTTGACCCCCAGGGTGGCACAGTATGGGTCTCGGGACACTCTATAGGGATGGATAGGAGAGTAGGAAGGAGTTTCCAGCATTACCAGGCCAAGTCAATAATGTGTCAGTGGATATGGTATATCACCTTGTTGGGGTGTGGGACAGATTGCTGCTACAACATGGTACCTGCCCTAGGATGCTGTGTGACCCACCCACCAGCCACCACTCCCAGAGACAACACTGGCCAGGCAGGGTCGCAAGGCGTGGCCCTGCTGAGTCTTCCTCTCAAGCCCCGGCGAGCCTGTGCAGGCTCGGTAGCTCTCCAGAGTGTAGTGAACACCTAGGGAACTGAAAAACAGGCCCCGAGGTCACCTGACCCAGCTCCCACCCCACCCCCATCCCCAGCAGAGCCCTTGAGGCTTCATCCCTTGGCAGAGGTGGCCGGCCTCTACCCCGAGCCCAGCCCACACGGACACACACCTACACACACCTACATGCCTGCGTGCTTGCACACGCACACTCACATGCACGCGTGCACACAGACACATATTTGCCAGGCAAGGAGCCCTCCCCAGCATGGGGATCTGCCATCCCCTCCCCCTGACCTATGCCTGGCCACCCGGGGACAGCCCTCCCGGCGGCTCATTGTGATCCACTGCAGGCAGGGGAGGGCGCTGACTAGGTGGCCGTGGTGGGCTCCCTCCTGGCTTACTAACCTGGAGACTTTAAACAGAGGGAACAGAGTCCTGCCGGCTTCCCTCCCGCCGCTCGCTGGAGCCCTGGGTGAGGGACAGGAAAGGAGGAAACCAATGAATGAGCTGAGAGAACTAGGGGCAAGAGGGCTGGGCCAGGGGGCGGGGAGCAGCAAGCCAGGGGCCTCGGGAGCTGTCCCTTCTGAGGTCACCAGGGTGTGCGGTGGGGGGGGGGGTGTTCCTCACAGGGTAAAGACTCAAGGATTAGAGAAAGGGCAGGAGGTAAGAGGACAAACACATCACTTGGGGACAGACAGGAGGACAGACAGCACCAACACGGAAGACATGGGGGCCCCAGATCTGGGGCCATTGGACAGACAGCCAGCCCTGGTTCTCTTTCTGAGCATGGGGAGCAGATGCTTGGCTGGGGTCCCCATTTCAGACCCCAAATGCAGCATCCATGGGGGCTCAACAGCTTCCGCTATCCAGGTCTCCTATTTGGGGCAGGAATAGGGTCAAGGTCAGAGGACCAGCATCACTTCTGACCACCCTTGCCCCAGCTCCAAAGACCTCCCTTCCATCTGTCAGCCCCACCCCCACCCCTGCCAGGAAGGTCCTGCGGCTTCCAACAGAGGCCTACAGGTGTTCACACTCAAGCCTCGATTGGCCTTTCAGTGGGGAAAAGCCACCTCCCTATACCTGCCCCAGGCCCTCTTGCTAGCCTCAACAAGGTCTCCGCAGCCTCCCCCATACCCACCTCTGTCGACCTACACGGAGGTTCCTTATTCTATCCTGCGCCTCGCTACCGATACCACCACTTTTTCTGCCACGGGGTCTGAGTTTTATAAAGCCCCTTCCTGCCTGCAGTGTGGGCTCAGCCCTCACTTGGGAGCCCGAGCACATCCTCACCGCAAGCGCTGCCAATCTCACGGTTCCAATTTTCCCACCGATTACCCAACGAAGAGACACCCTGGGGAGAAACAGCTGCTGCACCCAGATGTGGGCAGACTACTGAGAAAGAAAGCAAGAATGAGTCGGGAATCCAGCACCCCAGGGCGCCCTGGATGGGGATGGTGGTGAGCAGACGGAAAGATTGACTAAGGGTATGAAGTCGGTCTCGGAGCCATTCCTTTTGTTTGTCCCTGAGATGGTGTGAATGGACCAGCATGACCTTGAACTTCTGAGCCCTGGTCCTGATGATGCTGGAATTATAAGCCTGCTTGAACCACCTCTCCAGGCCCTTCACACCACCCTCCCCAGCGTCCAGCCCCCTGAGATGAGAAAAGAAGCTCTGGATTTCAACTCTGCCTGAATCCCCTAGATGAATCTGGGTGTCCCCTCTGCAAGAAGCGATGAACCCAGTGAGTGTCCCTACTGGGACCACCCAACTCTAGAGCTGGACTGCAGCCAGGACCCACCTCCCATCCAGCCTCCCCTTGCTCAATATTTGAGAAGTCCTCCCTGAAGTCTAACCTCAGTCCATTACACGCTCCAGTAAAGGTGTTGTTTGTTGTTTGTTGTTTTCAGCCTTTTTGCCTCACGCTAGGGACTGACCCTGTGCTGTCAGGTAGATGACAGAGCAAGCCGATTGGGTTCAAGGTTTCCTGAGCTTCCACTGTTAGTGGCTTTGACTCTAGGAGCCCCTTTCCTGGCCGTGCTGGTCCAGCAGCAGTAGAGGAGAGCTCCTCAAAGGCCCCTTCCTGTTTGACACACCAGGAGTCCTAGGTTATGAAGAACCAGGTCTGGGGTTAGTAGTGAGGGTCCATGCCTGCAGGGGCTGCTACAAACCCCAGACACTTTCTTAGCTGGTATCTGGGGGCTGCAGGGACACCCACCCCTCAGCAGTTATCAGGAGACTGAGGTGGGGGAACACAGGACTTAGGGCTTGCTGAGCTCCTGTTCTGGGGTCCTCAGCCATGAGACCCCAGGAACACAACTTCTCTCCTGGCTTGGGATATTCCATCCTCTGTCTTGCAGGCAGCCGGCCTCTCTGGAAACCTGCCGTGGCTGAGGCCCCACCTGCTGGACCCTCAGCATGAAGGAAAACACGGCCTGGATCGCAGTTCAACCGAATAGAGTGCACCGAGGCTTCCAGCCCCCCTCCATCTCCCAGGAGGACAGATGCAGGCAAGGTATAACTCAGCCAGGGAGGGGGGAGCTGCTCTCTGTGAGCAGCCAGTGTGTGCATATGTGTGTGTGCTCAAATGTTTGGCCTTCCGCCATTTCTCTTGGCTCAGCTGAAGCTGGGAAACATTCCTCCTACCCTTCATGTGACAAGGCATTTCATATCTCAGGGGAAAGGAGGTGGGGAGAACTTTTGACAACTGACAGGGAGCTTAAGACCCTCTATTTCCAATTTCCTTACTTATATCAAGGACGCTGAAGACCAGAGAGGGCAACAAAGTTGCCAAGGTCACACAGCAACAGAAGAGACACCAGTCTAAGTTTTTTTTTTTGGTTTTTCAAGACAGGGTTTCTCTGTGTAGCCCTGGCTGTCCTGGAACTCACTCTGTAGACCAGGCTGACCTCGAACTCAGAAATCCGCCTGCCTCTGCCTCCTGAGTGCTGGGATTAAAGGTGTGGGCCACCACCACTCGGCCCAGTCTAAGTTCTTTAACATGCACTTATCTTTGTCCTAGGGAACAAAAGACTCCTCCTTGCTTCCTGTCCCACAATATAGGCCCCTTCAGTCACCCACAAGAGTTGACTCCTTGGAGGGTAGGAGGTGCCATGCTGACCAGCTAGTTCCCTAGCTGTTCTACCAGCTTTCACTCCCACACCGCCAGGCCCCTCGCACACTGGAAAGTGTTTCTATCTGACCTCCATTCCCGCTGCTGCAGCGTGGGTTTGTTTCCTCCCAAGCTGTCCTATGCAGAGACAAGGAGACAGAGATGAGCAGACTTCCAGCCTCCACACCCTACGGCTTGCCGGGCTTGCCCGTGCCAGCACCGAAGACCAGGGCAGGGTGTCCTGGTAGCTGGCCCGACGCCCGGTTTGCACATGGAGGAAGAGGGGCAGATGTAGCAGCCTGAATATAGGAAAAGAGCTCTTCTAGGAATTGTCGAACCTCGTCCTCTTCAGAGCCCAGCCCTAGATCCCCCCACCCCCATCTGCTTATCACAAGGCAGGCACTATGCTGTGAGGTTTTCATCTATTGTCCCACCTATTGGACAGTGTTTCCCTAAGTCTAATCTTGTCCCCACTCACTGTATTCTACCACCCCACCATCCCTCCAGTCCTTAGTGGAAGAGTTCATTTCTGTCCCATCCTTCAGAAGTTATTGTCCTGACTCAGTGGTCTCATACTGCCTCCTCTAGGCCACCAGCCTTTACCCCAGTCTTGCCCCAGGTTACAGGGAACTTGTATTTGAAAGGAGCCACAGAAGGAATAAGTGTGGGGGTCCTGGACTCTGCCCTGTGCTAGTTATGGTGGGTGGCAAGGAGGTGGGGCCTGAAGAAATGCCGGAAGATCAGTAGAGCAGACCTGGACCTCAGGGATTCTACACACACACACACACACACACACACACACACACACACACACCACGTGCCTAGACACACATACATGCACACACAGGAATACATGCATGCACATACAAGCATACACACTGTCACACACACATAACACACACAGAAGACTTAAGACTAGGCAGGAATAACATCTTCTCTCCTGGCCTCCTTGTCTGAGGCTCAAGTTCCAGTCCCCATTCCCAAAATCCAGGGGCCTGGTCAGGAGTAAGAGGGGGGGAACCCAACAGGCCTCGCTCTGCACTGTGGTCTGGACTGAAGCCTGAGCAGCCTGATGCACCAAACCCGGCACCCACCATTTGTTCTAGAGAACTCACACCCTAATGCCTGGTCCTGCAGGATCCCACCCACCAAAGCTATACTCAGCACAGGGACACTGGAGAGGCAGGGGCCAGACCCAACCTTCTCTGGTGCTTAGCTCCCACCCTCTAAGACACTGGAGCCTTGGGAATTGGGCCAATGGGTGAGGGGAACTGGAAAGATGGGCGGGACTCTGGGTCCCATGTGGGTGGCGTCCTTCCCTCGGCAAGCAGGCGCTATTAATATATGCAAAACATATGCAAATCACCCACAAGAGCGACACAACACCGAAGGATGTCAGAAGAGACCTTGGAGATCATCCAGCCCCGCCCCCTCATTTCAGGTGAGAAAGGAGACTAGGGAAGGGACTTGTTCAAGGTCACACAGACATCCAGGCCTGAGACAGGATCAGTGCAGGGTTCCAGGCTCTGTAGAGTTTCTAATGGTCATCTGTCATCTGGAGGGTTAACCAGGGGAGAGTGGCCAGGGCCTGGCACGGAGCCTAGCAGCTTCCTGGATCCCTCTTGCCTCTCTGGAGCCTGGAGGTAGTGATGGGCACGGGATGAGAGACAGCTCCCTGACAGAGTACCATTAGGGACCAAGGACCAGAAGGGCTGGGGAAAGAAAAAGACAGGAAGAGAGAAAGAAAGAAAATCTGTTGGGAAGACGAAAGCCAGAAGGTAACTGAAGTGTGTGGCAGGGGTATGGAGAGCTCAGTCATGTTAAGGTGAGGTGTCTGAGGTGGTATGGGAGGAACCTGACAACACCACACACACACACACACACACACACACACACACACACACACACACACAGACTCACCAGCACACGCACACACCATGCATCTTTGAGTATGCTCTTAAATGCACAGCAGCCCCTCCAGCCTGCACTCTGACAGTGATGGCACCTGACAGCCCATAATAGTCAGCAGGCCCATCCCTGCCGAGGCTGCGGCTAAGGCTGTTCAGTGGCTGCTCCCTTCAGCAGCAACCTTCCACTCAGCCCTAGAAAGCTGGATTGCCGCTAGGGCAGAGAAGGCAGACGGAGGGGAGGGGCCGCCCAAGAGAGAAAGAGGAGTGGGGGACACTGGCAGGAGAGGGGGGAGTAAAGTGGGAGACTGGCAGAGAGGGCAGACGGAGAGCCTGAGGTGACTGGAAGGAACTTTGTAGAACAGCAGGGCAGAGAAGGATGCTCTGGGATCCCAGGGGCCTGAAGGACCGCGCTGTCGCCTGGGTACTGGATATGGAGTCCTGACCCAGAGGTGCCATGTCGTTAGCAGGGGTTGGGGACCATCCCTCTACCCTTCTGCCCATAGCCAGCTGCCAAGAAGTCGGCCCTCCCTCCCCCCCAGCCTCCCCTCCCTCCCTCCTACCTCTCTCCCTTGGGGCAGGAGCTGCTTCCCAGCCAAATCCAAAGCCTTCATCTCATCTTTTCAGAGCTGGGAATGAAAGAAGGGGGAAGCAAGCGCAGCCCTCAAACCCGCTGACGGCCAGATTTTTATTATCTTTGCTC
>JADRCD010114316.1:0-22089 GCA_019843815.1 Montemys delectorum
TTTTTTTTTTTTTCTGTGACAGGGTTTCTCTATATAGCCCTGGCTGTCCTGGAACTTACTGTGTAGACCCAGCTGGCCTTGAACTCAGAAATCCACCTGTCTCTGCCTCCCAAGTCCTGGGATTCTTGATCTTAGAGTATAAGTATTGGTGTTCTGTTCAGGAAATTTTCCCTTGTGTCCATGTGCTCAAGACTCTTCCTCACTTTCTTTTCTATTATTTTCAGTGTTTCTGGTTATATGTAGAGGTCCTTGTCCTTGATACACTTGTACTTTAGCTTTGTACAAGGAGGTAAGAATGGTTCAATTTGCCTTCTATTTTCACAAGCAGATATTATTTATGTTGAATTCTATATTAAGTTACTTACTATTTTTAGTTGATATGATTTAGTAATTCATTTTCTGCAAAGATGCCTACCATGAATACATATCACAAACATCAAACACTGATTTGTTCATTTGTTTAAAATGTATTATGATAGGCCTTTGTACCATTGACATACTTGATCTTAAGTTAATAAACTATTTAGCTCAAGTAGTTTTCCAGTTAATAAATATAAAAATTATCCAATATTATGTGAGGCCTATAATACATGAAAGAAGAAACTAGTGGAACTGTAAATATCACAGACAACTTAAAGAGAATGAGACATGAACTGTGTTTCAAAGAAAAAAAATGTTCTTTAAGTCATGTCAAAAGAGAAAGTCAGAGTGCTGTTAAATAGAACACACTCTTGGGTTTTGTAGTAGCCAAGTGATAGGCTCTGAAAATGACCACTGGCATTCTACAGTCATTTTGGTGTGCAGAGGATGGCATAGATAGGAAGTAGTTAGTGTCAGTAACAATACAATCCTGATGTGTACAGTTATAAAGCATTGTCAGTGGGTGAATACATATCTATACACATCAAACAAATGTTGTGAATCAATACATCTTTACCTAATTATACTTAAAAATCAGTAATTTTTCTATGAGAAAGACAGTTATTACTCTGCCAAATTTAGATCTTTTCCTCTGTTTCAAAATCTGCATCAGAACGTAAACATTTACCAATAATAATAAGCAGAATATATAAAGTGGAGAATTTGGAATAAAGTTCCAGTAGAAACTTGTGCCAAACAGGAACTGCTAAAATTGGAGTAAAAAAATTATGCTTAGGAAGAAAATTCAGATTGAATGGATTCACCTGACCACAAGTACAAACATCTTGAATAATAACCATCTTTGCTTCTTAATAACTCTGACAGTTCTCCATATATCCTCAAGTATATTATAAAATCACAGAACAAATACAGTATTGAGTAAAATGTCATGCCAGAACCCTGGCACAGCACTCCAGTGCCAGGAATGTGTCTTGGTCTCTCATGCCTCAACTTGAGATGAAACAGGTACATTCCATTTTGGATGAGAAGACTTTGGTGTTAATCATATCTACCTTGTTTGAACCCTGATGCAATCCATTTGGTATTGTTTAAAGAAGTCCAAATTATACATTTTTTAACTCCTGTATCTTTGACTCTGTCCTGAGAGACTTTGAGGACTCTTTCTAAACCTGAGACAAGTCCCTGAACAATGACAGAATGAAGGTATTGTCTATCCCTGAGCACAATCATAGTATAAAACTATTGAAAAAAATCTGGGAATAACAATAACATATAAAATAGAATATAACCATGAGATATAAATGTGAGGATAGTAGTATATAAATTCCAGGATATCATAAATTTTAAAGTGTACTGAGTTCCTTTATAAGTGCATTTTCTTACATTAATTTTATATCTATTTATTTATTATCTTATTGTATGAATGTTGTATGCGTATTAGATGTGCACCATATGCTTACCTTGTACTCAAAGAGGTAAGAAGAGGATTTGCTAGGACTGGAGTTACAGATGTCTGTGAGCCATTATGTAGATTCTGGAGAATGGATGCTGATCCTCTATCAGAATAGTAAGTGTCCTGAACCAACTTTTCAGAAGCTATACTTTAATTTCTATTTTATTATGTAATATGACACATTTACATCTACTATATCTTGTGTGGTGTGTGTGTGTGTGTGTGTGTGTGTGTGTGTGTGTGTGTGTGTATGTGTTAAATGTCTATCTAAGTGTGCACTTGGACATGAGGAGTTCAGTGGTTAACATTGGGTATCCTCCTCAATGACATCATTCACTGAAATTTAAACTCACAGATTCAACTAGACTGGCCACCCTGTCAGTGCCAATGATCTTCCTGTTTTACTCCTCAGCACTGAGACTATAGGCCCCGCTTCTGCACCTAGCCTTTAGATGAGCTTTCGGGAGAAAGAACTCAGATCTTCACAGATATGTGGCAATCACATTATTAACTAAGCTGTTTCTTTAGCATCTCACATATTCAGTCTAACTTTTACATATTTCTTTTAATGTTCATGTGTTCTGTGTACAAAGATAATTTACCTACATTTTAATACATTATTATCATATATATAATTTTAATTATGATTATGTTACTCTATCAATTTTATGTACTTTTCACTCCTTGGGGATCTAGTTAAAGAGCATCTATTCTTACCTAAATGTCATAGATAAGTATTCTTATAATTTCTCTTAGAAAATTATTTGAGTTGCATCTCAAAACACACATGATTATGAAACATGTCGACTTAACAAAAAAAAATCCAGGGTCAAAATGTATAGTCACATGTTGTAAGTCTATTTGTTTGTAAACATCTTAATATATGTGTTGATTTATATATAGGACATGGATCTGTTCATAGGCTGTCATTCTCAGGAGAAGCAAAATAAATCTTGTGTTTCATGACTAAGAGAAATGAAACCAGTGGGAAACAGAAAGATGAAAGGCTCTGAGTCACCTTTCTGTGAGAGACAGGTTCTAAATCTTTTCTAGATTATGTTTACACAGGGACTTACAGATGTCACATGCTAACATTTGGTTACATATAAACAAGACTATAATATAAAAATATAAAATTTGATACCATTGTTAAAGTTCAGATCCCATAAATTAAAGATTGTTAATGCAATATACCTGATAAAAACTTCAACAGAAGAAAATGAAAGATTCCTATGTATAACATTGTGGGTTAATCTTGCAAAAAATGGGTGCATCATTTTTTAATGATTTTCTTGCCTTAAGTTTTAACATAACATTTCATTTTTCAAATTATCATTAATTTATAGGTAGTGAACCAAAATAGCACATGCTATGTCATTATGTGAGAAAAAGAAAAAAATAAAGAACCAAGCCCATATAATTTACTATTCCAATACAGCCAGGCTAGAATATTATATTTCAAATTAATGTTATTTATATATTATAAAGTAGTTTATTGATAAATATAAGCTTGATATATTGGGTAGAATGTCTTTTTTTGTCTCTTAAGTTTTTATTCTACCTTGTTCAAGTTGGGCCAAATGGTTTGGCAGATTCCATAATAATCACATTAATTTATGTTTGCTGTCCTGTTAATTAAGGTCAAAGTCAGACAGACTCCACATATAATAGAGGACTCCCTTCGTTGGCAGGGCTTCTCCCTTCTCTGACCTTGTGTAGGGGGTTCAAAAAGCCTCACACACACCTCTTCCTGCAGAATGTCTTGTAGCTTTGTTTAAGATTACAGGTTCAAACCAGGAAAGAGGATAATATTTGAAATGTAAATAAATTAAATATCCAATAAAAAATATTACAGGTTCAACTTCAAACTTTTTTATAAGAACCAATTCAGCCAGTTGTGGTGGTGCATGCCGGTAGGATGTGCTGGAGTCAGAGACAAGAGGATCACAAGTTTGATGCCAAACTTGGCTACACATTTGCTGGGCAGTGGTGGTATATGTCTTTAATCCCAGCACTTGGGAGGCAGAGACAGGTGCATTTCTGAGTTATAGGCCAGCTGGGTCTACAGAGTGAGTTCCAGGACAGGCAGGGCTATACAGAAAAACCCTGTCTCAAAAAACCGAAAAAAAAAAAAAAAAAAAAAAAAAAAAAAAAAAAAAAAAAAAAAAAGAACCAGTTCAGCTAGCACCTGAGATTCATGAAATTATTCCACATTCTAAAATGGCATTTAGGTACAGTAAGCACTCAGCCAATGACTTTTACCATCCTGGATATTCTGACCACCATCTCCAAAAATTATATAATCCTTGAATCACCCTAAGTAAAGTTGTTCTGTCTCCCTGTAGCTGGTTCTGGTGTCATCACTCACCATTTGTACTCACAGGGCTTCTGAATCCCCATCAGTCTTTGCTTCCTTCACCCTCATTGATCAATATATTAGCCTATCATCCCTGAGAGCAGGAAGGGCCACATATGTCAAAATGTCTGGAATATTTCAAACAGATCTAGAAAGAAAGTAAACAATATGTCCCTAGTTGTGCTTCTATTATTGTAATGACTAATAATGTATTTCTCCCCATGTACTGATTCAAGTTTTACTAAAGTGATTTGTTGCAAACTTGCTCAACATTACACTCTTCAAAAATCCTAAGATTGTCCATTGCATATGTGTATGGTAGACACTATTGGTCTTTTTATTTTTTTCTGTATAATTTCAGATAGCCTGGTAACTGAACTTCCTTTGCAGAGCAGATGAACTGACCCTTTTTTTCAAAGGTTAACCAATGCTGATGTCTCAGCAAGAGAAATAACAGCTGCATCTACAAAGGTCAAATAGGATTAGAGAGTGCAGATATCTCTGTTTAGACATGGTAGCACAGTGGTTATTTCCCAACCATCCCATGGTAGTTTCTTACTAAATTATATATATATATATATTTGAGATTGCATCATCCAAATGGTAAAACAAAAACAAACAAACAAAAAAAAATGTGAATAGAAACCTGGTAGCAGATGGGAGGAAGTTCAAATACAGGTCAGCGCACTGCCTAACTGAGCTAAGAGTTCTGCATCCTTTTCCTAAATTAGACAAGCACTAAGATCCATGCATTGTGATGAGAAATGACAGTTCTGAGCCTCGAACACAAACAGCATGCAGATCGTAGACAGGGTGTTACCTCATAGATATGATGTCTTCTGAAAGCTCTGACAAAAACTTGCAAAAATAAAACACAAAGAGTTCAAGGCTCTCACCCCTTGCCCCAAAGCCTCAGATGAGCTAAGTAGATAGCAAAATGTCCTTCCATTGAACTCATTATAGACTATAAAATTAATACAGTTTGTAAAGAAGTATTTTATATGATAGGTCTTCTGATAAAGGGCTCAGGGAGAGGGAGTGTAATGCAGTATTCAAGATCCAGGGGCATGAATGGCTAGTGAAACAGATGGCCCTGAAGTTGAGCTTACCAACTTATTTTGTTCATGATGCCATGTGATTTACATTTTTGTGTGTGTGTGTCAAGTGTTAATAGCCTTATTTTATATTGCATTAAAACTAAACTAAGAGACAAAAATCACACTGCCTACCCCAAATTATATATGAAACAACGGTTGGAATATTTATAATTAAACTTTCTTTAGCTATAATATTGAACTTACTCTGTAGCAAGCCATGGTAATTGAGGACAAATAAATCAAACCAAGGTTTGTTGAATTGTCAGTGTAAACTCAATGTTCATTACAGCACTTAAGATCTATATCAAAATAATAAAAGCATCACATTGAAATATTTTATTATGTGCTTTGACTTCAGAAGATAGACTGGAACACTGTGGTCTTCTATACCAATTTCATGTTTATTTTCTTGATATCAACAACTGCTTCTCCCCTTGATAACTGAACAGCAAAACACAAAGTCCACAGTTATTAATAATGTCATAGCTGTAGCAAATTCAACAAGCCATTTATTTGAGTAGATTAAAGCTAAATCGAAACAAAACCTTTCTTAATGTCCCTTACTGAAATATAATTGTCTTGTGTTTGGTTTATTTATTTTTTATTAATCATAAGCTTTATATCTGTTTATCTTATTTAATTGGAACAGTTGTGTGTTCAGGTTGTATGTGTGCTGTGTTAATGTGTATACACAAATATTCTTAATAAAGTTATATATTAAATATATTAAAGTAAAGCAAGGTGAGCCTGCAAAATCCAAGAGGACTTCTAACAGGGTGTATTCATGTAGTCAGCAAGGGAGAAACAGCTGTGCTGAGCACCAGCTTTGGTGCTTGGGATACTCTGTGAAGTCTTGCTAGATTTCTTAATCATTATTTACATGGAGATTCTTGAAGCCTGGAATGCTGAGTGTTGGAGATACAGACAACTTAGAGTCTTTTTCTAAAAAGTAGATTAAATATAAGTTGGTTGACTTATCAGAGAAATCAGAAAGTGTGAGAGTGGTAGTAAGGGGTTAAAGGCAGGAAGGAATGACTTTCAAATAAGCCTCTGGTCCATGGGTATCCACATAGGGATACTTTCTTCCCCAACTGTGGGGAAATTTTGCATAGCATTAGAACAACAGCTTTCCTTTCTTCCTAGACATCTTTATTCTCTTATGTAAAATTTGACTAATACAATATTTCTTGGGATGGCCCTGCAAGTGTTCCTGAACCCCAATAGACTGCCAAGGTGCTGTTACTGATATAATTAATTACATCAGGGTCTCTTTATTACAAACTCGAGTTTGGCTTACTCACCACTGATCCACAAGTAAGTTTGGTGAAGTAGCCCCAAACTCTCATCTGGACAAGGTTTTATAGAAAATGGAAGCAAATAAGTGGTGATAGTAGTTTGGAGTCCATCCTGGCAAGCATCTAGCTGAATTTCTATTATAAGCTGACAGGTGGGCACTCTGAAGCAAGTCAGTATACAATTGGGAAAATCTGAAAGTACATCTGAAATAATCAGACTAATCTGTAACTGCGGCTAGGAAACAGCTAGAGAATAACTCTGGCTAAGGACAAGTGGTGAAGTTCTTCCTTTCATGCAGCTTGGGTTCAAGTGCAGGCCAAGTTCTCAGGCTCTTTCTCCTTTTCCTTTTTTTTTTTTTTTAAATTAGGTATTTTCTTTATTTGTATGTAAATTTCTCCTTTCCCAGTTTCCCCTCCAAAAAACAAACAAACAAACAAACAAACAAAAACAACAAGAACAAACTCCTGTTGCCTCCCCCATCCCCATGCCTGACACCCCAACTTCTCTCACTTATTGGCCCTAGCATTCCCCTACACTGGGGCACAGAACCTTCACAGGGCCAAGGGCCTTTCCTCCCATTGATGACCGACTTTGCAATCTTCTACTATACACATGCTATCAGAACATTCAGTCCCACCCTGTATAGTCCTTGATTGGTGATTGGGTCCCTGGGAGCTCTGAGAGTACTAATTAGATTAAGATGGATGCTCCTTCCAAGATGGAGTAGGTTTGGCTCCTCATAGGACTATAGAAAGGAGAGAGGAAAGGTGATCCATGGATGTGAAGCAACACTCCACCAAAGGCTTGTGTAAGTATTCCTGGAATTGTTCATTGGGTAGGAGGAGATGCCCAAGGCTAGGTTCCAAGGAGGATCAGAAACAGCAGATAAAAGTGCAGTGGACTGACCAAAAAGATGAAACTGGAGAGTAAAACCTTCTCTGTGTTCTCAGTATTTACCAAACAAGCATGAAACACAGATTCCTTTATAATACATTTTTATCAAAACAGGTAGCTCTTGGTTTCAAATACCTGGTTATTTGTTTTACCTTAACTGGTATTTTATAGCTAGCAGTTTAATGATGCCTCCACAGTCTCTCCAGCTATGTATTTGAAATTTAAATTTTATAAAATGAAAACAAATGCTTTCATCACATCCATTAAACACTAAAGTCCAAACCTTCCTCAGAGATGAATAAACTGGTTCTCCCTCAAACTTAAATACTGGACCCTTGGTGGGCTGGGGGGATTTATTTAGAGAACTACCCAATAGGAAAATCCCCTATACCTGTTGGAGCATGGATCTTATGAAGATCTGTCTGACCCAGACCTTTTAGCTGACTACCCTTTCAAGGAAGTTACAGAAAGTAATTTGATTAGATCATGGCTTGATTGTCTTGAAGATAACCCAGCTTGAATAATTCTCTAATGACTCTCTCTCGTCTTTCTCTCTCCTCTCCTCTCTCCTTTCTTTCTAGCCTTAATTTTTGTTGTGTCTATAATAGATGCAAAATTGAAAACAAAAATTGTGTGCATGAGAAATTTGGGAAGAAAAAAAAGCATTGGTACAATTAGTACAGGAATTTTACAATACAACGCCTGTAAAAATATCACAAGGAAGTATCTTAGAATCATATCCATCCTTTTCAATCTAACATGATCATATTAAGCAAGAATTAGGAAGCAGCCTAAAGGAAATGGCAGGGTTTCAGAAGAGGCTGGTGTTGTGTGTTTAACCTAAGGAATGTCAACTTTATACACACCTTACTGTCCTTTTGTTCATATTGATTTTTATCATAATTTAAAAACAGTGGAAAGCATTCACAAGCAAAGAGACAGAATAAACTGTGCTTTCTTATTACACCAGAGAGCCCTGAAGTAGCAAAGAATTTTGATTTAGATTTGGGCATTAAGATTAAATCACATATGCTAAGGAAAATGATCTGTAATAATGAGGGCTATGCATATGGGACATGAAAGTACTATTGAATAAGGAAGCAAAATACAGTTGTGGTGTGGGGCCAGTGTGATGTAATGAAGAGAGCTTTTGAAAGCAAATTTCTTCTTTGCCATTCTCTATTGATTGCTGACACATTAGTAAACAAGTTACTGAAAGGGATGAATATCATAAATTAGATAGAAATTATTTCTCTCCCATTGATGTACCTTTATTTTTACAGAGAACTTGCTGAGGTTGCTGATGTATTGTCTCTAGGTACAAACTAAGAACTGCAAAAAAAGCTTATATGGGTTGCCATTCTGAAATGTCACTCATTGAAACCGACCAGCAGGTAGGTCATAGTGTGGTACTCTACTACTGGCTTTGTTTCTATGCTTGCAATTTTTGGCTGACTTCCTGCTGTCCCACTCAACTTGGTGACCTGAGTCAAACATTTTCAGCATTCATTATAGTCGTCTTTGAAAGTTCTTAGATTCAGTCTTTTTTCCTCTCTCTCTTTTGAATTAACATCTTTATCTCATTGGACTCATTTTAAGATTTTGAGATTAAAATGTCTATTAGCCATCATTTAATGGGGTCACAGAGTTTTATGGTATTTTTAAAAGACATTTTTTCCTACTGAGTGATAGAGATCATTGTAGTAAATATATTTTATTAGCAGATTATACAGATGAGGACTGGAATTTAATGAATTCTTGAGAAAGGTTTTATCTACCCATTTCTTTTCATGTGTGAGTGATTTTTATGTTACTAATGTTTTGGGAAAACACTGAGTTACCTTCAATATCTCTGGTTTTGATCACAAAGGATTTATGGCTTTCAGATAGCTCTTCTAAACCATAAGTTTCTTAGTCATGGACAGACACACTACCATTCAGACTACCATTCAGCTATCATGAAACTACTGTTTGGACTTCAACTATATAATCTTGTGTACAGTAGTTCATTAATATTTTTTCTAATTAATTTAATGAAAGTAAGGAAATGCAATGTTTAAAAAATTATTCTTTGAAATGATAGAGAAAATTATTTTCAATCATACAATAAGAAACCTGTGAAGAATTGAGTTGGAATTTTAATGGGGATTGCATTGAATCTGTAGATTGCTTTCGGCAAGATGGTCATTTTTACTATATTAATCCTGCCAATCCACGAGCATGAAAGATCTTTCCATCTTCTGAGAACTTCAATTTCCTTCTTCTAAGACTTGAAGTTTTTGTCAAACAGATCTTTTACTTGTTTATTTAGAGTTACACCAAGGTGTTTTATATTATTTGGGACTATTGTGAAGGGTGTTGTTTCCCTAATTTCTTTCTCTGCCTGTTTATCCTTTGTGTAGAGGAAGGCCTCTGATTTGCTTGAGTTAATTTATATCCAGCTACTTTGCTGAAGTTGTTTATCAGCTTTAGGAGCTCTCTGGTGGAATTTTTGGGGTCACTTAGGTATACTATCATATCATCAACAAATAGCGATAATTTGACTTCTTCTTTTCCAATTAGTATCCCTTTGATCTCCTTTTGTTGTCTAATTGCTCTGGCTAGGACTTCAAGGACAATATTGAATAGAGAGTGAATGGGCAGCCTTGTCTAGTCCTTGATTTTAGTAGGATTGTTTAAAATTTCTCTCCATTTAGTTTGATGTTGGCTACTGGTTTGCTATATATTGCTTTTACTATGTTTAAGTATGAGCCTTGAATTCCTGATCTTTCCAAGACTTTTATAATGAAGGGATGTTGGATATTGTCAAATGCTTTCTCAGCATCTAATGAGATGATCATATGGTGTTTTTCTTTGAGTTTGTTTATATAGTGAATTACATTGATGGACTTCCAAATATTGAACCATGCCTGAATCACTGAAGGGGGTGGAGTGGTGAGCAGGGGAAGGGGAGAGGGAACAGGAGTTTGTTTTAGTTTTTGTTTTTTTCTTTTCTTTTCTTTTGGAAGGGAACCTGGGAAAGAAGATATTGTAAATAAAGAAAACATCTAATAAAAAAATGAAAGAGAGAGAGAGAGAGAGAGAGAGAGAGAGAGAGAGAGAGAGAGAGAGAGAGAGAGAGAACACTTCCAGGAATGAATGACATGAGTATGAAAGCATGAGTCTGCATCTGTATGCATTTCTTATGCTTTTTCTGGGGCTATTTTTCTTGTTTGGTTGTTTTCACATATTCTAATTTGTTTGGTTTTCACTTACTTTACTCCATTATTATTCCTTGGATACTTGTTTCTTTTCTAACAGACACAGAAAGGCTTATCTTCATGGGAGGGTAGATGGTGAGAAACTGGGGGGAGTAGTGGGAAGGGAAACTGCAATCAGAATATCTTATTTGAAAAAACTATTTCACTAAAAGAAAAAAAAAAGTAAAAACCAATTCTATGTGCTCTTCTGTTAACTAGAATGTTTCAGTATTTAATGATACAAAGGACAAAAATACTTATTTCACCAGACTATCCCATTAAAAATGCTATTTTGAAAAAAAAATAAAAACCAAGGGAAAAAGAAAGGAAGACTGGATCATGGAGGAAGGAAGGCAAGAAGGGAGGCTGGCTGTTTCTTATATGATTCTAGTCTTTTCTCAACTTTGGAGATGAACTTCACTTTTTGTTCATATTCCTGATTAGGCCATTGTTATTGGACTTTAGGAACTGGTGCTGGCTTAGAGGTTCGCAAACTTTAGCCCTCCTTGAGAAATGCCTAACTTTAAAGAGATATAAGATGAACTTACCAGTAGCATGTGAAGACTGACAAATTTATAATGAACTAGGTACTGATTCTGTGAGGAAAATTGACAGTTATCTACAATGATCAATTTATGTAATAATTATCTTCCATTACTAAAATGTCACAACAATATACTTTATAGTACATTCAGCAAAATACTTTGGATTTTAAAAGTATAAATGGAAGTGCTTTGGGCAATAAATGCTTACCAATGTTTATTGCTTAAACTAATCATTTCCACATTAGCTAATGAAATAAAACTTATGTCCAGAGTGAGACTGATGGTGGATGTACATGTACACATGCAGTGCTAAAACTTAACCCTCCACCCAATCACAGTCATTCACAGTTCTCCTTGCCCAAATCAAGAAGCCAGATCAGAGACCCACCACAAGTGGGATGTCTGGAATTCATTTTTATCCTTTTTGTTGTTGTTTGCTAGACAAATGAATTTTAATGATTTTCAATGCTAAACAATCAAAACATTCCCAAGTTTCCTTAGACATATTTGTTTGATGAACTCACTGTTGTGAGTTATCTGAACTTGCACAATGCTATCTAATATGCAGAACATAGGCTGTGAAATACTATTCTTTTTTGTTACCCTGTTCTCACATCCAAACCATCTGCAAGGATTTCTACACTTGCCCACCCCTGTTCATTTTACCACTAGCACCTTTTTTCTTTGATTGCCTTCTATCTGACTGTAGCAGATCTGTCACAAGCTGGCCATGTTTCTGGCCCCATCATCAACCTCTGAAATTGCTAAGGACTCCTTAATAAAGAACAGTAAATTGATCAAAATTTTTGTTAAAGAACCTTGAATTATTGTAAAGATCTTTGAGGTGAAGGCATTGCTTTCTACTCAAGGACCTTATCAACTAACTTGCTTCTTCAGTTTTAATTGCCACCCTTCATTGGCCAAGGATCCAAGCCTCTCAACAGTTCTTTTTAGAGCTCAACTGGAGTTATGAATTTGTATAATATTCCTCTTTTTTGAAAGATAGTCTTTACTACATCTAATAACTATTAATCTACAATCACCTAGACTATGATTTTCCTGAGAATCCCTGCTTCTCTATCTCATCTCTGGGGTATGTCTGTTTCTCTTAAAAAGACTTAGATTTATAGTTTCTTCAACAGAGCAGGGATGAAATCAGTTGTGGAAGAGCATGAATCTTTTTTTTTTTTTTAATGAAAATATTTTTTTTTTTTTTTTAGAAGTTTTTTTTTTTTTTTACAATATCTCCTTTCCCAGGTTCCCCTCCTCCCCCAAAAAAAACCCTAAAACAAACCCCTGTTCCCTCCCCTCTCTCCCTGTTCTCTACTCTACCCCCTCCTGCTTACTGGCCCTGGTATTCCCCTACACTGGGGCATAGAACCTTCACAGGGCCAAGGTCCTCTCCTCCCATTGATGACAAATTAGGCCATCCTCTACTATACATATAATGCTGGAACTATTAGTCCCACCATGCATACTCTTTGGTTGGTGTTTTAGTCCCTGGGAGCTCTGAGGGTACTAGTTAGTTCATATTGTTTGTTCTAAGGGGCTGCAAACCTTTCAGCTACTTGGGTCCTTTCTCTAGCTCCTTCATTGGGGACCCTGTGCTCAGTCCATGGATGGGTGTGAGCCTCTACTTCTGTATTAGTAGTTACTTTCAGAGCCTCTCAGGAGACAGCTATATTAGGCTCCTCTCATCCAGAACTTGCTGGTATCCACAATAGTGTCTAGAATTGATGACTGAATGTGGGAAGGATTCCCAGGTGGAGCAGTCTCTGAACTGTCCTTCCTTTAGTCTCTGCTCCATAGTTAGTCTCTACAATTTCTTCCAAGGGTATTTTGTTCTCCCTTTTAAGAAGGAAAGAAGTATCCACACTTTGGTCTTCCTTCTTCTTGAATTTCTTATGGTTTGTGGTTTGTACTTTGTGTATTCCAATCTTCTGAGCTAATATCCACTTATAAGAGAGTGCATACCATGTGTGTTCTTTTGTGATTGGGTTACCTCACTCAGTATGATATTCTCCAGGTCCATCCATTTCCCTAAGAATTTCATAAATTCATTGTTTTTAATAGCTGAGTAGTACTCCATTGTGTAGATGTACCACATTTTCTGAATCCATTCTTCTGTTGAGGGACATCTGGGTTGTTTCTAGTTTCTGGCTATTATAATTAAGGCTACTATGAACATAGTGGAGAATATGTCCTTCTTACATGTTGGAACATCTTCTGGGTATATGCCTAGGAGTGGTATAGCTGGGTCTTCTGGTAGTACTATGTTCAATTTCTGGGGTAATGGCTTTCCCCAAACTGTTTTCCAGAGTGATTGTACCAGTTTGCAGTCCCACCAGCAGTGAGGGAGTGTTCCTCTTTCTCCACAACCTCGCCAGCATCTGCTATCACCTGAGTTGTTTTTTTTATCCTAGCCATTCTAACTGGTGTGAGATGGAATCTCAGAGTTGTTTTGATTTGCATTTCCCTGATGACTAAGTATGTTGAACATTTTTTAGGTGCTAGTCAGCCATTCGGTATTTGACAATTGAGAATTCTTTGTTTAGATCTGCACTTCATTTTTTTAATAGGGTTATTTGGTTCTCTGGAGTCTAACTTCTTAAGTTCTTTGTATATATTGGATATTAGCCCTCTATCAGATATAGGATTGGTAAAGATCTTTTCCCAATATGTTGGTTGCCGTTTTGTCCTACTGACAGTGTCTTTTGCCTTACAGAAGCTTTACAACTTTATGAGGTCCCATTTGTTGATTCTTGATCTTAGAGTATAAGCTATTGATGTTCTGTTCAGGAAATTTTCCCTTATGCCCATGTGCTCGAGGCTCTTCCCCACTTTCTTTTCTATTAGTTTCAATGTATCTGGTTTTATGTGGAGGTCCTTGATCCACTTGGACTGGAGCTTTGTACAAGGAGATAGGAATGGATCAATTTGCATTCTTCTACATGTTGAACCAGCACCATTTGTTGGAAATGCTGTCTTTTCTCCACTGGATGGTTTTAACTCCTTTGTCAAAGATCAAGTGGCCATAGGTTTGTGAGTTCATTTCTAGGTCTTCAATTCTATTCCATTGGTCTACCTGCCTGTCACTGTACTAATACCATACAGTTTTTAATCACAATTGTTTGTAGTACAGCTTAAGGTCTGGGATGGTGATTCCACCAGAAGTTCTTTTATTGTTGAGAATAGTTTTGGCAATCCTGAGTTTTTTGTTATTCCAGATGAATTTGCAAATAGGAAGAACAAGAATCTTGTATTTGTTTTTCCCCCAGAACTCATTCTTCCTTAACATAATTCCAATTGAATAGATATTCTTTTTGTCTTTTATTTATTTATTTATTTATTTATTTACACTACTAATTTTATTCTCTGCCCTCAATCCAACCTTGAAATGTTCCACATCCTATACCTCCTCCCCACCCCCAGTCTCCACAAGGATCCAAGAGGATGTACCCACCCCCACTCCCCACTCCCCACCCAAACAGGCCTATACACTCCCTGGGGCCTCCAGTTTCTTTAGAGTTAGGTACATCTTATCTGACTGAACCCAGACCCAGCAGTCCTCTGCTCTGTATGTGTTGGGGGCCTCTTATCAGCTGGTGTATGATGCCTGGTTGTTGGTCCAGTGTTTGAAAGTTCTCAAGGTTCTAGGTTAATTGAGACTGCTGGTCCCCCTACAGGTTGCCCTCCTCCTCACCTTCTTCCAGACTTTCCCTAATTAAACCACAGGAATCAGCATCTTCTGCCATTGGTTGTGTGCAAATATCTGCATCTGACTCTTTCACCTGCTTGTTGGGTCTTCCAGAGTGCAGGCATGATAGGTCTACATTTCTGAGTGTTCCATAGCCTCAGTAATAGTGTCAGGCCTTGGGATCTCCCCTTGAGCTGGATCCCACTTTGGGCCTGTCCCTGGACCTTCTTTTCCTTAGGCTCCTCTTCACTTCGATCCCTGCAATTCTTTCAGACAGAAACAATTATGTGTCAGAGTTTTGACTGTGGGATGGCAACCCTCTCCCTCATTTGATGCCCCGCTGGAAGTGGATTCTATAAGTTCCCTCTCCCTACTCTTGGACATTCCATCTAAGCCCCCTCCCTTTGAGTCCTGAAAGTCTCTTACCTCCTAGGTCTCTAGTACATTCTAGAGGGTCGCCCAACCTCCTACCTCCCTAGGTTGTCTGCTTCCATTCTTTCTGCTGGCCTTCAGGGCTTCAGTCCTTTTCCCTCACTCAATACCAGATCAGATTCCCCTCCAACACCCCCCAACTCTCCCTCACTCCATTCATTTTTCCTCCCAGGTCCCTCCCTCCATCCCCACTTGTGATAGCTTTCTTCTCCCTCCCAAGTGGGACTGAGGCATCCGCACTTGCACACTTCAGCTTGTTGACCTTTTTGAGTTTTGTGGACTGTATCTTGGGCATTCTGTCCTTTTTTTCTTTGGCCAATATCCACTTATTAATGAGTACATATCATGCATGTCTTTTGGGTCTGAGTTAGCTCACTCAGTATGATTATTTTATAGTTTAATCCATTTGCCTGCAAAACTCAGGATGTCCTTGTTTTTAATAGCTGAGTAGTATTCCATTGTGTAAATGAACCACATTTTCTATGTCCATTCTTATGTCATGGGACATCTGGGTTGTTTGTAGCTTCTGGCTATCACAAACAAAGTCCCTGTGAACATAGTGGAACATGTGCCCCTGTGACATGGTGGGGCATCTTTTGGCTATATTTCCCTACACTGCAGCATCAAGCCTTCACAGAACCAAAGACCTCCCCTCCCATTGATGCCAGATAAGGCCATCTATTGCTACCTATGCAGCTGGATAGGCTCTGACATTTATAAGGGGCCTGTACTTAAAACATCACACCATCCAGTTTGTGACTTTAAATGTCCATATCTTTTCTCCACTGGTAACTTGAACCTTCATGAAAATGTTTTCATGGTCTATATCAGGTTGTGTAACACACAGTGAGATCTGCATGAACATTGCATAAAGAATTCAATGAATATTATAAGAACAATTCTGCAAAATTAAACTCTGGGATTAGGGTTCTCCTAGAATCTCACAGGTCAAAAAACAAACAAACAAACGAAAAACAAAACAAAGCAAAAAATAAAATAAAACAAAACACACACACACACACACACACACAAACAAACAACAACAAAAACTCTTTAGTTCTTTGAATCTGCTATCAAAATTTCTTTCCAGAATGTAAGATGCCCTCATCTGATCAATTTTGAGAAACTAACCATAAAGCAAAAATCTCTTATTTTTCTTACTCTTAGTTTTAAAAATTTACAGTCTCTGACAGAAATCACAAGAGGAGCTATTTGAATTTTCCACTTCATTATATAATTAGCTGTAAGATGAAAGCAAGTTCCGCAAAAATCATTGAATCCTTTTTCAGGCACCATCTATCATTATGTCACTATTTCCTTCTAACCATTTTGTGTGTTGCTTTTGATGCTTAAAATACTTCTGCTAAAATGGGAAACGAGATGGGTTTTACAGCTGTCATGATTTAAAGACAATCTTTTACAGTTACTTTCACAGTTTCATTTTTTTAAATATCCGTGTCTACCTCCAAACCTTCTATCTGTAACTAATTTTTTACATGTTAAGAAAAACGTTTCTAATCTTATCATGAACATTTGGGATAACTGAAATTCTTTGAAATATTTTGCATTAAAATACATTAAATTAAAAAAATACATATGACGTTCAAAAAAAGAGCAACTATGATCAACCAGCCTAAAAATAAACCTAGGGTGCCTTTTAGAGAACTTCAACTTCTTTTGATTATACACACACACACACAGAGAGAGAGAGAGAGAGAGAGAGAGAGAGAGGAGAGAGAGAGAGGTCATGGTCACTTTATCAAATTACCAACTACTTTGGCTTCTATCATCAAAGACTTAAATGCCTAGAACTTAGTGTCAATATCATAAAGAATAGTTGCAGAGAAGCTAATGGATTTTGGAGATCTAAAACCAGTGCCCTGCCCCACTGTTTTCTCAGTGAGATACAGTTCCAGCTGTAAGTTGTGCCATTTTATTTAATATTTTTCATAGTCATGATTGTCATTGTAATATGGGGCATGGAACCCTAAACTGCCATGCCTGGGTTCTAAACATAAAATATCACTAAGCAGGTAGAAAAGCTATTAAAGTAAATTTAGTACATGAATTTTGATTAGTAGGATTACATGGAAGGACTTGGAAGGAAAAAGAACAAAACGGAAATGACACAATTATATTTTATTTTTTAAATAATTGAAAATACATTTCAAATAATGAAAAATGTAGATCTGTGTCCTGGGGTTCTGCAAGAATCTTAGCTTCACATTTTTATAAACTACAGACAACATTATATACAGTCCTCCTACAGGAATCAAACCCCATACTTCTAAAGTTTGAGCCTTGAGTATTATTTCATTCTTATTCTATATTATTCTGCCATAAAGTTCTCAGTCTAGATTCCACCACTGTTCTCCAGTTGCTTTTAATTCCTTTCTTACAAGGGCCAGCTTTCTGTAGTCATAGACACTATGTTATAAAATTCTCTTGAATATTCTTAATTTTCCTAGAATACATTTATGTATCTTGAATTACACTAGTTTACACAGCAACTTCCAATGTACTCGAGATAAAGGTACATGGATGCTCTCATTCACTATCAATTTTAGTCAAGCATCTAGACACACTACTAGTTCAAACCGGTTTTCTTGGAAATATTTTTAGAGAGTTTATTGAAATGATAACACTGTATAAAAGAAACATATTTTCTGTCTTCTTCAACTATAGCTATCTGTAATAATTCCATTTCCTCACATGCTCCTTTTGTCTATGCAAAGTTCTTAATGTGACAGGAGCTCCCTGGGCAGGTGAGATCCTGTACCTTTCTCAAAAGTCACACTGACTTGTAATTTGTCTGCCATGGGGTTCAGAGATATTGTGTAAGTTTTCCATAGCAATGTTTAAAAGGGGAATAGTCTTACCAAATTTGTCAACTACTCTGTGTATGATCTGTAACTATTCATAATTTCAGCTGTATACATCTCATCTTTGTTGGTCCATGTCTAAATACAGTACAAATCACAAAGTGATGATTTGATTTCTACTTTCAATATTATGATTTTTACACCATAACCCTTTATTAAACATTCTAGTTGCACCTAGTAGATTAAGGTAGTGTCTGAGTAAACCTACTAAGAAGTGAGCATGTAGCAGAATAGTTTTGTTTGTTTGTGTTTGTTTGTTTGTTTACCACAGGCATTGTCCATTTATGGTATAATCTAAGAAATTCTTAGAATGTGGTCAAGGATGCAGCTGTAAGAGTGAGAGAGTTTGAAGATTTATTAGGTTGCCTTTAACTTACCTCTCATGCAATTAAAAATTTGAAACATAATTTTGTTTATGAATGAGAAATTAGATTGGTATTTGTTTAAGGTTTGTAATGTAAAAGAGAGAATAAAATAAATATTTTCTTCAGAGATTGGCGCAAGTTTTATGGTATGAACAAGCTTGGTGCTAATGAAGAGTTTGTTCCTTGCAACTGACTTGAAGGCAAAACAAAGCTTGAATAGCACTGAAATGAAGCACTATCACCAGGACTGGATAGATGTTGCAGTGTTTAAGAGTAGCTGCTGCTCTGCCATAGTATCTAGTTCACTTTTCAGCACCCACGCTGGGTAGCTCACTATCTGTACTCCAGCTTTAGGGAATCTGCAATCCTCTCCAGGCATCTACAGTCACTTAACTCACATGTACATACACACACAAGCACACCCACACATTTAAGCACCCATGAAAACATGCACGTGGGCATGTGAATGCACACAAAAGAGGCAGTACCATGATTGTTGTCTTTAGCAGTAACAGCATAAGTGGTTTTTTGGATGAGAATGAACATTAAAAAATTGTTTCCAAGATGTAGAACCGAGAACTGTTTGGGAAGCATTCAGAAATGATCCTGTTGGAGAAGGTATATCACTGTGGGCAGGCTCTGAGGTTTCAAAACACTCGCAATTCCCAAAGTGTGAATTTTCATCTGTTGTTGCATCTGTGCCTTACTCTGCCACCATGGACTTTAACTCTTTGAAATTATAAGCCCAAATTAAATAATTTATTTTATGATTAGCCTTAGTCATGGTGTCTTATCACAGTAATAGAAAAGTTACTAAGAAATATTCATATCATTCCTTAAAACATTTTGTATTTCAGAATCCTGAGGCCACTAGGAACTCAGTCTAAGAAATTGAAGAAAAAGAATTTGAATTATTCTACCTGATGTTTTTTCCATCTTCATGTCCTCATAGTAGACAATTAAAATATCATCTTTCTAACTTTGACCATGGTATCAAAATGATATAAGAAAAGAGAGATATACTAAAATGTATATTTTATCTTAATTTTCTGTACTTTTTAGTGTGGTGCTATATATTGAACCCACAGCAAACTGAATAGACACCTTTTCTGAACTATATCTACAAACTTCAGTAGAAGAAAAAATGAATAATGAAAATATCTTTAAAATGTTTTTGTTTTGTTTTGTTTTGTTTTGTTTTTTGAGACAGGGGTTCTTTGTGTAGCCCTGGCTTTCCTGGAACTCACTCTGTAGACCAGGCTGGCCTCAAACTCAGAAATCCACCTGCCCCTGCCTCCCAAGTGCTGGGATTAAAGGCATATACCACCATCACCTGGCTAAAATATTAAGGTAATAGTTGTACCTATTAGAAATGCCATGTGAAGTTACTGTAATATTACAACATCAATTTAATTTATATTTCTTTATAGCCATATACTTAGATTTCCCTTTTATTCTGCAAAAACAATTACACATAGCTGACTTAAAAATAACTCTTAAGATAATGTACACAAATTTGACTAAAATGTATATAGATAATTGGAGGACCTAATAAATGTTATTTTCCATTGAGTTTTATTGATCTACTTGCATTGTCTATAAACAATTTTAAAATTCCCAAGTGCAGTGCCTAGAAGCAGATATGAATTTACAGAACCTCATTATTGAAAATGACATTTGAATTTGAAAATTAAAAAAACTTTCTTTACCCATGTTTAATTATGACATTATTTATATAAGGTAAGAAGATGCCAAGAAGAGTCTTCAATTTTTTTCTTATAAAAGTATGCTGAAAGACTAAATAGGCCCTGAAATAACCTTCTTGACAATGAAATATTATGATAAAAATACTTATACCCCATCATTCTCTATTTCAGGCTATCTGCTTCCTTAGTTTTCACTGATGATTTCTATGACTCTTATGCCATCCCACATACCTATATAGGGAAATGGAGTGGCTGTGTGTTCTCAACCATATTAAATGAAGGTCAAGATCAGTTGCCTAACTATTTGTTGCCAACCAACTTTTTCCTTTTTAAGTGTTATAACATTAACAATATAAAACACCCATAGACATTTTAAATAAAAAGTTATCAAATTATTACTCAGGAAAAATTAAAAATATGTTATCATGACCCTATAAATTTTAAAGGTCACTGATTCAAGGATAATGTTTCTGCTTTAGTGGAAGTATTTTGAATTATGAACTACCCAAAAGGAAAGCACATTCATTAAATAGTTGTACACTGTGTGACACTTACTTCATTTATTCAAACAGTGATATGGAAATAAAATTAGTCTTCTTCATGAATAATAATTGTGAATAAGTAATATCTATTTCACATGAATATAAAACTAATAATAAATAGTATGAAGGAAATATGTTATATAAGTGACAAGTAGAATTTTAGAAAAGAAGCATTTGCTAAACTTAATTTTAAAATAATCTGAAACAAATAAATTCCAATAAAACTGCAGCACTGGAAATAAAGTTTGGATAAAGAAACTAAAAAGGGTTGGCAGTGGTGGCCTACACCTTTAATCCAGCACTTGGGAGGCAGAAGCAAGTGGATTTGTGAGTTCGAGGCCAGCCTGGTCTACAGAGAAACCCTGTCTCAAGAAATAAAACAGGTAACAAAATGCCTTTATTCCTCACTTTGTTTTGTTTAAAATAATAGAAAATATTTACAATTTAGTACATTTCATTCAAATGTATTTAGTTGAATATCATAGCTAAATTTATCTGATTAATACTTTTCTTGTTGAAGAAAAAGGGTAAATGAAACACCCAGACAATAAATAAATATATTTTAAAAGGAAGACATGTTTTTTAAATTCTCTCTCTCCACCTTCTGATTGTTCCGCATCCCATACCTCTCTTCCCTGCTCACCTGTCTCCATGAGGATGTCTCTAGGAGAATGTCCACACCCCCAACCCCACCAGACCTCTAAACTCCCTGAGGCCTCCAATCTCTTGAGTGTTATGTGCATGGGAAGACAGTTTTTAATGTAGTATATGAAAAATTACTTCAAAAAACTAAAAATTAATTATTTTCTCCTTTGCCAGGACAGAATACACTAGAACAAGCCTTTATGGCTTCACCTTTGATGCAGAACTGAAACAATTGAAAATTTCTTCAAAAATATTCACATTTCATCTGGAGCAGATATTTTTACATGTGAGCCTTTTTTTAATTCTCCTTCTTCTTCTTCTTCTTCTTCTTCTTCTTCTTCTTCTTCTTCTTCTTCTTCTTCTTCTTCTTCTTCTTCTTCTTCTCCTTCTTCTCCTTCTCCTTCTCCTTCTCCTTCTCCTTCTCCTTCTCCTTCTCTCTCCTTCTCCTTCCTTCTCCTTCTCCTTCTCCTTCTCCTTCTCTCTCCTTCTCCTTCCTTCTCCTTCTCCTTCTCCTTCTCCTTCTCCTTCTCCTTCTCCTTCTCCTTCTCCTTCTCCTCTC
>JADRCD010114317.1:0-14486 GCA_019843815.1 Montemys delectorum
TGTGTGTGTGTGTGTGTGTGTGTGTGTGTGTGTGTGTGTGAAATCAGCTACTTAAATTTAAATATTACCAGTGTGAGTCAATGGCCTAAATTATCCAGGGGAAAACCAGAGCATTTGGCCACTGTATAATTATCAGATCACCGTTTGCATGCTTCTTCATCTTAGAAGCACATGGGTTCTAACAAATTCCTACTTCCTTACGAATTGCTCAAGCCTTTTATTTTAATAACATTTTAAAGCCACAAGTTTGTTTTTCAAGGACAGATCTTAGGATTTAGAAACATTACTAAAAAAAGATTTATTAATTTTTTTCCAATAATTGAAGTGATTTAAATTTAAATCTAGGTTAAGTGGGGGGACTTTTCTACACAAAGAAATAACAAGACCTTGTCAGTTTTATTAAGCCTGTTTTAAGCCATTGTAAAAGTTTTCCTGGGCTTTGAATAAAAATGCTATATGGTCCACAAAAAAGTAGTGAGGGTTTCCTCACATTTTCTACATATTGAGGCTCCTTCGTATAGTTACTAGATGCCCACTTCAAAGGCATACTCTGAGTAGTAACTAATAAAACTAGTTTTTGTTTGCTTTTTGAATAAAATTTCTGAGGTTAAAATAAATAGAAAAGCTACAGTCAATATGAATTCTTCTCTTTCCCAAAACAATGCGTTTCCTCTGGAGCATTTTTCTTGTTTCTCCAACTTCAGATAAATGACAAGCTGATTTTCAGAAGTTCTTGAATGTATCCTAATATTTTAATCAGTCTATTGCCAGCTGTGATTAGACATGTAATAAATAATTGATTTGTTTAGGTAGTTTCAGGAGGAGAACATAATATACATTTCTTTTTGTTTGTACTTTAGAAAACTTCTGGAAAGTCTTCACTAAACAAAACAAAACAAAACAAAACAAAACAAAACAAAACAAAACAAGCCATGAGACCCACACGGAATAAATAACTGAATCGACATTAGGGCTATGGAGTTTGACTTAGCAGCTTGTACATGAGCTTTTATAACAAAACCTCTGGGCTAATGTGAAGCAGCTGTGGCAATTTCACAAAATGGCCCAAACTGTTGAAAAGCCATTAAGAGTCTGATGTATGTTGAATAAAAAGGTTCATTCAGCTTTTTAAAAGGTTTCCCAATATGGAGTGTTATTTTATTTTATAACTGCGTCTTAGCCATATTAAGTTTAAATGCCATAGAAAAATTTAATGACCATGTGGCTGGCTTTTTCTTTTGGTGAAATAGTAAGAATTTTTCAACATATCTAAAATTCTTTCAGATAAAAAATGATACAAATCTGAAATGTCCTCTGTGCAAGTTCCCACTGTCAAGGGTAAAACTGGAAAATATAGTAACACATACAGGATGAATTATCATTGATGCTTATAGGGGAACCTAAGTAAAATAGACTCAATTTCTTTCCACAGAGACTGTTGGAAATAATGAAATCCACTTGCTTTTACAACTTTCTCATTGGTGTACACCACAAATATTGATTATAAATGGCTGAATTTAGCATTCATAGATTGTGTGATTTCTTTTAAACATTGGAATGTTTTCCCAGGGTATATGAATGTTTTGTATCTCCATTTTTCTTTCTCATTTTCCTCTGAAAATGAGAGATATTTGGTGCACCTTTATGCATTTGCATCTTTGACCCATTGCCTTAGTTTTGGATGGTCTATCTTCATGCTTTTCAAATTATTTCTAAAATGGATGAAATATTAGTTTATCAAGATACTCTGCACTCTACCTAGATAATGGTTGTATGAGTTGCAGCAAATTAATGATCGTCTAGTTATAAGGCCTGAGAACATGTTCCTTAGGTATGTACTGAGACTTTCCTGATGTTATTATGCCGCATGCTTTTGTAGGAGTTCAGAAAATTATGTCCTGTTTTAGGGTGCTTCTGAACACTGAGTGTGTTGAGCTGACTAATGTCTCTCAGACCTTTACCAGCCACCCTCTCATCTGTGAACCTTCTTTTAGTCTCCCCTCACAGAATCCCTCTTCTCATCTCGTCCTACCCACCCCTGCCTGCAACACCCCTTCTGGCCTGGCACATCAAGCCTCTGCAGGATTAGGTGAGGTGTAGCCTCTTCCGCTGAGGCCAGACAAGGCTGCCTTCTTAGGGAATGGATACCATAGTCAGGCACCAGCTTTAGGGACAGTTCCAACTCCAGTTTTTGGGGACTGACATGGAGACCGAGCTGCACGTCCCATACAAATGTGCTGGGGCTTCTGTCCAACCCATGTATGCTCTTCGGTTGGTGGCTCAGGTGTCCAAGGTTAATTGATTCTGTCGGTCCTCTTGTGGAGTTCCTTCCCCCTTCATGGCCTTCAATCCTTCCCCTACCTCTTCCACAAGAGTCCCTGACCTCTCTCCAATGTCTGGCTGTGTGGCCCCCCTCCCTTCTGAAGCTCATTTCACTGGATTTTTCTGAAAGGAAATTTCTGTGAAATTATCTGACTAAAGGAAGGGGCTTTTCATGACCCTATTCCCCTTAGAGATTCACCAAACAGAGTTAACTCCCAGGAGGGGAGACTAAAACTCAGTACCATTTTACCTGTGTTGTAAAACAAACTCCCCAGACAAGCTCTTCTTGCTTTCTGTTGCTCAGAAATACTTTTTATGCTCTCAGATCTTTGCCCTTTTCTTTGTCTCATATTTTGTGTGACTTCTATGTGCACCCATACAATTGATTTGCATGGTTTTTCTCAAACTAATTTCCCTGCTGTTGCTTTGTTTCATGAACCATAATTATGGAATCTTCATAAAGCAAGGAGATAAAGAACCTGTATGCCACTGCTACATGACCTACTAAGATGCATCCAGATGATCACACCCAGAGAACTCATATGACTAACGAGGACTGCTCACCAGAGACAAGACCACTCCAAATTTCTGAACTTTATCACTAAAGTTTGTTAATTTAATAGGATTTAATGGGTACATTGCCCTAATAAGAACAGGTATATATTTTATCTTCATTCCAAAAATGGTTGTGATTTTTCAAAAATGGTAGTGATGGTAACATCTTTCATTTTAACCTTCATTCTGTCTTTGGGAAATTCCAGAGCCATAAAGGTGAAAAGAGTGACTTTTTAAGACTCTAAGCTATTCCTGAATTTACTTGAATAAAGTGGTTCTGTAAATCATTTATAGCCGTTGATTCTTGGATTTCCAACAGCCTAGGCTGGGCCACCTATTCCCAATATACCCACTAAAGAGATGAATAATGGTGAAAATCAGAGAGAACTTCAATCAAATGGATGACTGAGAAATGTAGATAAAGGGACTCAGTGACTCCAAGTCCATCTTTAGGGAAATTACCAGAACTTTGCATTTAAGTAGAGGAGAGGTTTGAGTAAGAGGCAAGGCATATGCTAGTTGAACAGCCTTACCCAGGATGCAGCACAGTTGATCGCTATCCTATTTCTTATTCTTCAAATTGATTTGAAGGAATCCTTACTGCTTGGCACTAATTGGTTCTCATGAGATGACTTTTCCTGGTTGTGGCTGGGATTAATTTATACTGATGATAAAGTATTGCCTGAGTCATCCATCCTGCCCTGTGTCCTCCTTGGGGACAGTGGGTGAGAAGGCACAGAATCAATGGCTCAGACTCCAGGCGCAGTTGAGAAAGCAGAAGCAAGCTTGTTTACTAATTCTCAGGAATGTCCTTTATACCCTCCACCTGTGTCCCATTGGTCCAAAGCAAGTGTATCCTCCAAGTGGCAGTTCCCGAGTGGCTGTCACTGCATCACCAATCTTTAGGCTCTCAGGCAGGCGTCAGTTTGACCCTCATGTGGAAGTTGCCTCTGAGGCTGGGATGCCCCATTCGCTATTTACCTATGTTTATGAGGAAATGGCCACCCATTGCCTTGTCAATGAGGCCTGCTGTTCCTTCAATAAAGCTCTGCTCTTTTTGAATTCTAGGTTATTGCAAGTTTAGGAAAATGACTAGAATGTTTCAAGCCATCTTTGGGCAGTATGGACTAGGGCATTACACAATCAAAAAGTAAGAGGCCTTGAAAACTCTTATCAGTGTACTTTCAACCTTGAGACAGAATAAGATAGGTTAGGCAGCACCAGACTTTGTATGAACATTTTTGCACAGTTAAGCAAGAGACATACAGAGTGAAGAGCAGAGATATCAAACTTCTACTTACTCCTTGAATTTAGTGAGACGCTGTTGTTTCTGTGTCAAACACTTTCTCTGCACTAATTCAAATTTACTCTCTTCCATCAGTTTTTTCCTCAAGTTAGATCCTTTACAAGTAAGTAAGTAAACTGCTTTCTTTCAAGGAAAAGCCAAACCCAGGGAAGACAATTGTGGGGGCCTCTGATTTACAGCTCGAGAAATAGAAGCGCAGAACACAATCTGTACATGCATTTGACATCCGAAGTGATGTCTGTCTTGTGGATCTGAAACTCAACTTAGAAGACAGTATCTGAATTGGCTGTATGATTATATATCATAAATCGGTGTCCAAGGGAAAAATGGAGTTAAACTGTTGTATAGAGCTTATGGTCTTTTCGCTTACATCTGGATATCAGAATTGCTGTGGGAGAGTACAATAAGTAAAGAAAAACAGTTTGTTTTTCTTAATAAACTGGACACAGTAGAAACCTTGATCCACATGAAATAGCACCGACTGTCTTCCAGGACATCAGGGAAGCTTTAGGATGTGGTGAAGTAGCACTCAGAATAGACAGTGCTCTGAGATTGTCTCCTTTGTGCAGGGCATTGTACTAGGTGTTATGAGGAGATGAAGAGGACATAAGGTGGTCTTTGATTTCTAGGTACTTATATCATGTCAAAATGGTCTGCCATATGTGTTTTTAATGATGGTGGTAAGTGTTGATCTAGTAACAGTAGTATTCTCTAGGTTCGTGGCTGAGGTAGTCAATGTTGTGAGGTAAAGCCAGGAACCTGTGGACAACAGTTGTTCTTCGTACAGAAAAGACTTAAGTAAGGCTACTTGTTAGATGAATGCTAGGATGGGGAGGACTCTATTCCCCACAGAGAGAGGAATGGATATCTCATTAGTGTTTAATTGATAAGTCCTACAGAAGAGAAAAACAGTGTTAAATTGGAATCATCTCTGGCTATAGTGACATCAGCACCATCTTAATTATTTGACTCTACCTCTGCCATCCCAATTTAGACAACCAATGAAGAAATGGGAGATCGTTCTCTAGGAGCAAGAATTTTTACCTACTCCAGTCTCCTTTTCTTCTGTCATGTATCTGGCATTCAATCAAGTATTATGTGGTACTCCAAGAAGCAGGGAAATATTAAGCATAATGAGAAGAAAAACAGCACAAAAAGGGAATGGAAACTAGCTTCCAGATGGCTCACATATTGTAATCAGCCCAGGATAAACTTAAAATAGTGGCAATAAATACATGAACAAGGCTGGCATGAAAGAATCAGTATGACAAGACGGAATTTTCTTCAGGAAGGAATAAAGAGAAATAGAAATGATTTATGCTGTTTCACGACTTGCTAGTGAATAGGGAGTCAGGGTAACTACCATGAGTTTTGTAAAGTAAACAAGGAAATGGGAAATTTGAATAAACTTTCCCATTGCTCTCATGTTGATAGAGGATATTGGGATTATTTTATGTCAATGTCTATGACCTCACCTCTGCTATGCTATACTTTAACCTACTTTGAATATTTTTGGACATACCACATTCTCCTCTTTCCTTTCTATTTTTAATCTTGAGCAATATTAAGGAAAAATGTAAAAATAAGACTTCAAAATGAAATCAGGGCAGCTTACAGTTTTTCTCCCCACAGGCTATTTTGTTATCTAGGAAGACTGGTGATATTAACTACATTCCTTTATTATCATTCTTTTTAAATTTGTATTTTTTTGATTTTGTACTTTGTAATTCTTTGATTTGAGCTATTTCATTCGAACAAATCTCCGGCTTATGTCGTTTCCAACAAAAGTGCATCTTCGGTAATTAGTTGATTTTATTATTTCCTAGTAATAAAAGTTTATTAAAATATATACTTTTTCAGATTAATCATTACTTCAAAAATGCAAACACAGAATAAAGGAGAAGAATTTAGGTTGTAACTAAGGGTTTCCTCTTTATGGACTCATGCATTTCTTGAGGTTTAATAAGCTACCATGCTTTGAACATATAGTGAAAAGCTACCTAGAATTTTCATGTAATTGGTCAGTCAGGATGATTTTGACAATTATGATTCAAGAAATGGGAATGGAATCAAGGTGGCATTTATAGGGAAAACTAGATGAGACTAGACAACTAAATTTTGTCTCAAGTTAGTGAAAGTTGAAGAAAGTCCTCTGGAGACTTGAAACAGTAACTGTTGAGGACAATGACCAGTGGTCCTCCATCTGGGAAAGAAGGTATCAGGGAATTTCATAACTGGAATTTTTTTCTGTGAAATAAGAAATTCAGTATAAATATAGAGCCAAAGTTCTATGTGTGGCAAAGCCAATGTGTGGCAGGTTGATCTGGGTTGTTTCCATCTTTGTCCTCATTTTATTTGTTTATTTTTTATGTCCTCATTTTAAAGAAAATATTGACTTAAGAAGAAAACAAAGATGAAATAGTTTGTGGATTGTACCATGCTGTTCTTCATGTGCTATGGTGTTATTTGTTTTATTGTTTCAAGAGCTTTTTACATACACTCCCATACTGAATGAAATTAGAGACTACTGCATAATTCTTTGCATCCTATGATATCTATTATTGCTCTTAGAAGAAGAATAGGTAGGTGTAACTTAGGTCCTCTCCATATTAGTTAGGGCTGAATAATTTGATGCTTTTGTGGGAAGCAGGGGCTGTTCTTGACTCTTAAACTTAAATTTCATTAGTCAGTTCAGCAATTTAATTACTCACATTTTTTCTTTCCTTTCTGCTTACTGAATATTAGGAAATGAGTACCACCTTGCCTCAAGGCATTCATTCATCTTCTGTCAGTTGTTGACTGACATGTATCTTGAGTGTCTCTCAAAGATGATAAAGGCTTGAACCCTGGTGTATTGCTATAACATGGTGATGGACACTGTATGAAATGGATATCCAGAAAGACAAACATGGAATGCCTTCATGAATAAGTGGATATTAGCTGTAAACTAAAAGACAGTCATGCTAAGGTCCATGGACCCAGAGATGCTAAGCAACAAGGAGTACTGAAGGGAAGACACAAGGGAAGAGGAAATAGAATAAATTTCATGGATAGATTGGGGATTGGTGGGGGTGAGAACAGGAGGGATCAGGTCCGGGAGGGAGAAAATACTGGGAGAAACAAATGGAATTGGTGTCATTTCTGGGGGTGAAGTGGAAACAGTGCAATGTAACCTCTATGAAATCTACAGGAATGACTCTAGCAAAGACTCCTAGTAATAGGAGACAAGGAGCCTGAACTGGCCATCTTCTGCAACCAGGTAAAACCTCAAGTGGAGGTTTGGGACACTAACCCAGCCACAAAATCTTCAATCTATAGTTTCTTCTGCCTGCAGAGTGTTCTGGGACTGGAGCCTAGCAGAGTCATCATCAAAGAAACCAGAGAGACTTCATCCAGCAAAGAATGGGAGCAGACACCCAGTCCTACAGCGAAAATTAGGCAGAGCTCAGAGAATCCTTTAGAGGAGGGGGAGGAAAAATCCTTTGGAGGATTAGATGAAACAGAAGGGGTGGGGCACCATGAGAATATGAGAGTATGGTCCACAGAATCAACTGAGTGGGACTCCTGGGAGCTCACAGAGATCAGGGAGCCTGTAGGTGTAACTTAGGTCCTCTCCATATTAGTTAGGGCTGAATAATTTGATGCTTTTGTGGGAAGCAGGGGCTGTCCTCGACTCTTGCCTATGTATAAGACTCTTTCCTCCCTGCTGGGTTGCCTATTCCATCTAGTCATGGTCTTATTGGAGCTTGTTATATTGCATTTGTTTGATGTCCCTGGGAAGCCTGCTCTGGTCTAGGGGGAGGCAGAGGAGGTAGATTTGAGGGTAGGTAGCTGGGAAAGGGACTCGTGTTGGGGAGGGAGCAAGGGAGGGGAAACTGTGGTCAGTATGTAATGTGTGAGAGAAGAATAAAATGAAAAAATGAGCCCTGGCATTTAAGTCACTGGCAGTACAGCCTTGAAAAGGATTAAGAAAAGACAGGTCCTTCTCAGTCTCTTTTGCTTGCTAAACAAGAAGTAGATTATTTTGCTTTGTTATACACCACATTCATAATTTGCTGTTCCCAAACTAAGGCCTAAAAGCAATGGTTCCATCCAATCATGCACCAGATTTTTCAAAACTCTGGATGAAAAACTGCACCTTTTATCCTTATAAGTATTTTGTTAGGAGGTAACAAGAAACTAAGGAATACAACTCACAATAGTAAAAGGAGAGGGGAAAAGACAACTTTTTTTTGTAATGTTATGGCATTTGTCTTCTTTTTAAATTCAAAATAGATTTTTTCTTCATGTAATATATTCTGATTACAGTTTCCTCCCCTCTACTCCTCCTAATTCCTCCCCACATCTCCTCCCATCCAGATCCACTCCCTTTCTGTTTCACATTAGAAAACAAACAGGGATCTAATGGATAATAATAAAATAAAATTTAATAAATAAAAACAAGACTAACCCATTGGAATAGGGCAAAAACAAGTCAAAAAAGTTCAAGAGGCACAAGAAACAGATATAGACACAGAGACCCACTCATTAACACATTCAAGAATCCATAAAAACATAAAAATTGGGAGCCATAATATGTATGCAAAGAATCAGTAGGGTTAAAAGAGAGAATAGATAAAATAAATACAATACAATAAGACAAAGCCCCGCTAAAAAAGAGGAAAAGCCCAGAGGAAGCAAAGGGACCTCAAAAGATGATATTGAGTTAATTTTCTGTTGACCATCAACTGCTGGTCATGCAGCCTACCTCTAAGAGCAGTTTGTTTCTCCTTGGAGAACACTACATTTTCATTTGCAAGTGTCTATCAATTGGATATAGCTTCTGGGTTAGGGATGGGGGGATGTGTCTACTTCTCTCTCATCTCTAGAACCTCATCAGGTGTAGACCCATGCAGTTCTTGTGCATGCTCCTTCAGTCTCAGTGGGTTCATATGTATATCAATCCTGTTGAATAAGAAGTCTTTGTTTTCTTGGGGCTCTTTGTCTCCTCTGGATCTTATACTATTCCTGCTTTGACTTCCCCTGAGCTCTGAGAGGAGGGATTTGATGGAGAAGATACTCCTTTTAGGGAGGAGTGTTCCAATGTCTTTCACTCTGCACAATGTCTGGCTGTGGGTCTCTGTGTTTGTTGCCATCTGCTGCAAGAGGAAATGTTTTTGGAGATAGCTGAACAAGGCACTGATTTATAAGCATAGCAGAATAGCATTAGGAGTTGTTTTATTGCCTCTCTGTCTCTCTGTAATTCTCTGTGTTTCTCTGTCTCCTCTCTCTCAGAATAGTAATAATTTTTTAAACCTTGATCTCTGGTTATCATCCCTGGAGGGTAGAGTACTGGTTCCATCTTGGAAGATGAGCCTTAATTCAATTCAAATCAGACATTGCTTGATCATTTCCATAAGCGTTGTGATACCATTGTACTAGCATTCCTTGCAAACAGGATAACATTGTAGTTCAAAGGCTTTTAACTGATTTGGTGTTTACATTTCTCTTTTGGTACTGTGCAGAGTACCTACCTGTACCAAAGATGTTAGCAGGGAGGAGTGAAGGCTCTACTGAGGCATCAACTCAACTTCTCCATGTTCAATGAGATCTATAGCGGCTATCTTCATCAACAGGATTTTGCTGTCAGTTTGTAACCTCTAGTCTTGGCAACAGCCTGTGTTGTTTGGGCTTTCCCATTGACCCATTTGGTCAACAACTCAGTTAGGTGTAACCCAATCCTGATACTGGAATTTTTATTTGGTGACAAGAGATGGCCAGCTGAGATTTTGTCTCCCCAATACTGGCAAATTCATTTAGATCACCTTCATATACATTGATATAATTTTAGAAAGTTTCTTCTATACATTTAGAACCACCTTCATGTGTCCTATAGGTTTAGGAATCTTGAATGAAAATTCTAGAAAAAAATTTCCAAATTTCTTTTTTGACTTATTTCTCATTCAGTAGTGAGTGATTCAATTTCCATGAGTTTGTGAACTTTCTGCTGTTTCTGTTGTTATTGATATACAGCTATACTCTGTGGCAATCAGATATGAGGCACACTGTTATTTCAATTTTCTTTTATCTGTTGCCACTTGCTTTGTTTCTGGAAAACATGATTAATTTAGAAGAAAGTTTTATGAGGTTCTGGAAAGAAGATATATTCTTTTGCATTTAGATGAAAAGTTCTCTAAATATCTATTAAGTTCATATCATTTATAATGTCAGCTAGCACCAGAATTTTTCTGTTTAGATGTTGTCTGGATGAACTATCTTTGGCAAGAATTGGGTATTGAAGTCTCCCACTGATAGTATGTGAAGGCTCATAGGTGATATATACTATAGTAGTGGTTCTTTTATGAACTTGCATGCCTTTGTGTTTAGGCATAGATGCTAATAATTTAAATGCCATCTTAATGTTATTTCACTTGATGAGTATGTAGTGTCCTTTATCACTTCTGATTTGTTTCCGTTTAAAGCCTATTTTGTCAAGTATTAAAATAGTTACACCAACTTGCTTCTCAAGTCTATTATCTTCGAATAATATTTTTCATCATTTTATCCTGAGGTTCTGTCTATTCTTGATGTTGAAATGTGTTTCTTGGACGCAGCAGAGGATAGACCCTGTTTTCACATCCATTCTGTTAGTCTGTGCCATTTGTTGGAAAATGGTGATCATAGATACTGTAAATTACCAATGAGAGGTGTTTGCTTATTTTTGTTATTTTGTTATGAGTTGTATATGTGTGTATGTGTGGGTGTGCATGCCTGTGCATGTAAGTATGTGAGTATGTGTGTGAATGTGCGTGGGTGTGTGTGTACGTGTGTGTGTGTGTGTGTGTGTGTGTGTTTCATCTGTTTTGATTGGCTGATCTGGGATTATTTATCCCTTATGTTTTCTTGAGTGTTGTTAACCTCTTTAGGTTGTAGTTTTCCTTCTAGTGCTTATTGTTGGGCTGGATTTCTAGATATGAATGCATTGTTTAAATTTGGTTTTGTCATGGACTATTTTATTTTTTTCTATCCATTGTGATTTTAAATTTTGCTAGATATAGAAGTCTGGCTGGCATCTGTGGTATCTTAGAGTTTGTATAACATCTATATGTCCAGGGCCTTCTGGGTTTTAGAATCTCCATTGAGAAGGCAGATGTTATTCTAATAGGTGATATTCTAATAGACATGCCATTAAAAAGACAAAGATGAACAGAATGGATGTGCAAATAGGATCCCTCTTTCTAATGCATCCAAAAACACACCTCAGCATCAAGGTTAGACAATTCATCAGGGTTAAGGTTTGAAAAAGCCATTCCAAGTAAATAGGCCTAAGAAGCAAGCTGGTGTCATTTTAATATCTGACAAAATAGACTTCAAACCAAATTAATCAAAAGAGATGGGGAAGGACACTACATAGTCGTCAAAAGAGAACTCCACTAAGATGACATTTTAATTCTTAATATCTATGCCCAAAACATATGGACACCCGTTTTTGTAAAATAAAGACCACTACACTTAATTCACATATTGTCCCACACACACTGATAGTGGGGCACTTCAGTATCTCATCCTCATTAATAGACAGGTCATCTAGAAAAAAAAAACTAACAGGAAATCCTGGAGATAACTGATATTAAAAACCAAATGAGCCTATCAGATATTGACTGAACATTTCACTCAAACATAAAAGAATATATCTACTTCTCAGAAGCTTATAGAATTTCCTCCAAAATTGACCACATATTCAGACTCAAAACAAGTCTCTACAGATACAAGAAAATTGAAGTAAGTTCCTGTTTCCTTTCAGACCACCATGGATTAAAGATGGAGATCAACAACAGAAATAACAGAAAGCTTACAAACTCATGGAAACTCTCTTGAATAAAAATGGGTCAAGAGAGAAATAAGAAAATGAAATAAAACGTTTTAGAATTCAGTAAAAATGAATACACAGCATTCCAAAAATTATAGAATACAATGAAAGTAGTACTAAAAGGAGTAGCACTGAGTGCCTACATAAAAATTGGGGTGATCGTATCCTAACACTTACCAGCACATCTGAAAGATCTAGAACAAAAAGAAATAAGTGCACTCAAGAAAAAGTAGACAGCAAGAAATAATCAATAAGAATACTGCAGCTCATTAGCACGAACAACAATATGAACTAACTAGTACCCTCAGAGCACCCAGGGACTAAAACTCCAATGAAAGAGTACAGATTGGGGGGCTCATGGCTGCAGCAGCATGTGTATAGCAGAGGATGGCCAAATCAGTCATCAATGGGAAGAGAGGACCTTGGCCCTGTGTAGGATCTGTGCCCCAGTGTAGGGGAATGCCAGCGCCAGGAAGTGGGAGAGGGTGGGTGGTGAGCAGGGAGAGGGTGGAGGGAACAGGGGATTGTTTTAGTTTTTTTTTTTTTAATTTTTTTTCTTATTTTCTTTTCTTTTTCTTTTTTCTTTTGGAGGGGAACCTGGGAAAGGAGATATTGTAAATAAAGAAAACATCTAATAAAAAAAGAAATGTAAATAAAGAAAATATCCCAATGGGGGCAAAAAGAATACTGGAATCAGTGAAACAGAAATCATGGAAGCAGCGCCATGCACAGTAGCCTCACAAATAATGTAAATTTTTTGGGATTAACTCTAACCAAACAAATGAAAGACTTGTATGATTAAAAAAAATCCAAATTTTTGAAGACAGAAATTGAAGAAGATATCAGATGGAAAAATCTCCCATGTTCATGGATTGGTAGGATTAACATAGTCAAAATGTACATCCTACCGAAAGCAACCTACAGATTCAACACAATCCCCCCCCAAAAAATTCCAAAACAATTCTTTACAGACCTTGAATTGATATTAATCAACTTCGTATAAAAATCCAAATCTCGCTTTCAGCCCCAGCCAGGAGGCATAGGCCTCAGGATTGCAGAGAAGTTGCAGGACTGCAGGGACAGGAGCCTCTCAGCTTCCTAGTGACAGAGCTGGATCAGCAACCATCTCTGCCCCCTCCCTGCTAGGGGAGGGCTTCCCTCCAAGGCGGGCTTCAGCCCAAGGACTCAGGTGAGATCCTCCATTTTCTCTCTGGGGTCTTGCTAAGGCAGGACCAGCTGGGAGGCATAGGCCTCAGGAAGTGCAGGGGAGTCGCAGGACTGCAGAGTCAGGAACTTCTCAGCTTCCGAGTGACAGAGCTGGATCAGCGACCATGTCTGCCCCCTCCCTGCTAGGGGAGGGCTTCCTTCGAAGGCGGGCTTCAGCCCAAGGACTCAGGGGGGACCAGCTGGGAGACACAGGCCTCAGGAGTGGAAGGAGAGTTGCAGGGCAGCAAGGAAAGGTCAAGCTCTAAGACACCAAGAACTTCTAACACCAGAGATCAAGAGATGACGAAAGGCAAACACAAGAATCCTACCAACAGAAACCAAGACTGCTTGGCTTCACCAGGACCTAGTACTTCCACCTCAGCAAGCCCTGGATATCCCAAAACACCAGAAAACCAAGATTTGGATCTAAAAACTCATCTCACAATGCTGATAGAGGAACTTAAGAAGGACATGAATAACTCCCTTAAAGAAATACAGGAGAAAACAGATGAAGAGATACAAGCCCTTAAAAAGGAAATAAAAAAATCCCATAAAGAATTACAGGAGATCACAAGTAAAAAAGTAGAAGCCCTTAAAGAGCAAACCCAAAAATCCCTTAAGGAATTGCAGGAAAACACAAACAAACAGGTGAAGGAACTGAGTAAAACCATTCAGGACCTAAAAATGGAAGTAGAAACAATAAAGAAATCACAAAAGGAGACAACCCTGGAGTTAGAAATCTTAGGAAAAAAGTCAGGAAACATAGATGCAAGCATCACCAACAGAATACAAGAGATAGAAGAGAGAATCTCAGGGGCAGAAGATAACATGGACAACATTGACAGAACAATCAAAGAAAATGCAAAATGCAAAAAGACCCTAACCCAAAACATCCAGGAAATCCAGGACACAATGAGAAGACCAAACCTAAGGATAATAGGTATAGAAGAGAGTGAAGACCTCCAACTTGAAGGGCCAGTAAATATCTTCAACAAAATTATAGAAGAAAACTTCCCTAACCTAAAGAAAGAGTTGCCCATGAACATACAAGAAGCCTATAGAACTCCAAATAGACTGGACCAGAAAAGAAATTCCTCCCACCACATAATAGTCAAAACACCAAATGCACAAAACAAAGAAAGAATACTAAAAGCAGTAAGGGAAAAAGGTCAAGTAACATATAAAGGCAGGCCTATCAGAATTACACCAGACTTCTCACCAGAGACTATGAAAGCTAGAAGATCCTGG
>JADRCD010114323.1:2500-11956 GCA_019843815.1 Montemys delectorum
TCTGTGCAGCTCCTCTGAGGGGATCGGGGATTCCTCCATTTTTATTCATAAGTGCTCATTTAGTGTGAGTTTGGAAAACCTAGTAAACATTTTTTACTGTTTTGTTTGTTTTCAAGACAGGGTTTCTTTGTGTAGCCCTGGCTGTCCTGGAACTCACTCTGTAGACCAGGCTGGCCTCGAACTCAAGAGCTATGCCTCTGCCTCTCAAGTGCTGGAATTAAAGGAATCTGCCCAGCTCATTTTTGCCGCTCTTATAAATTGAACTCTAAAGTATTACATCTCAAACCATGCATCTGATTGATAACCCACATAATTGGATTTTTTCTATTTTTCTCCCTGCTTCTCCAGATTACAATTCCTAGACCTTCTGTGGCATCAACACAGTCAACTTCAGGAAGCTTTCACTATGGCCCACAACCAGAGAAGAAAGATCTTCAGCCCTTGGAGCCCACTGTAGAACTGTACTCTCCAAGGGAGAACTTCTCGGGTTTGGTTGTGACAGAGGGTGAACTAGCTAGCGGAGGAAGCAGAGTGGATTTGGGACTTCAGATAGATCATACTGGTCATGACATGTTACCCAACCTGAGAGATGGTGACACATCTCAAGACTTGGGACCAAAAGATCCTCCTGACCATAATAGATTAGCTGTGAAGGAATTTGAAAATCCCCCTGGAGAAACAGAAGAGAAAAGCATTCTTCTGGGCTCAGATAATGAAGATGAGAAGTTAAGTAAAGGGCAGCATTGTATTGAAATCTCTCTCCCAGGAGATTTAGTGACCGCAGAAAGGGATCAGTCAGCTACCACAGAACCTCTGGATGTGTCAAAGACACAGAACTTTAGTATGGTGCCAAATCAGGACAAAAACCATGAGATAATGAAGCTTTGGGCAGTTGGAACTTCAGAAATTTCTCCACAAGCCATTGACCCACTTGCTGAAGGGCAGATAGGTCAGGTGGCAGCAATGCAAAAAAATAAGCTATTTAAAGATGATGGTATTAAGATTGAAAACTTGCCAGGGCAGCAGGGAGATCTCTCTGCTTTTTTGCACCAAGAGGGTAAGAGAGAGAAAGTTGTCCCTAGAAATGGAGAGCTTTATCATTGTGTCTCAGAGAATGAGCATGGGCCTCCTACCCGGAAGGACATGCTTCGGTCATCCTTTGTGACCAGGCACAGCCGGATCCCTGTTTTAGCACAAGAAATAGACTCAACTTTTGAATCATCCTCTGCAGTTTCTGCGAAAGAAAAGCTTCTACAGAAGAAAGCTTATCAGCCAGAAATAGTCAAACTTCTGGTAGAAAAAAGGCAGTTCAAGTCTTTCCTGGGGGACCTCTCAAGTGCCTCTGATAAGGTGATAGAGGAGAAACTAGCCGCTGCTCCAGTTCCCTTTTCTGAGGAGGAAGTCTTCGCTCCCTTTTCCAGACTGGCAGCAGATTCCCACCTGAGTAGATCAGTTGAAGATAGCTTTCTGTCACCCATCATCTCCCAGTCTAGAAAGAGCAAGATTCCCAGGCCTGTGTCCTGGGTCAGCACAGATCAAATTAATAGCTCAGCTTCACCCCAGTTCTTGCCTCGGCCGCCACCCGGAAAGCCACCAGTCAGGCCTGGAGTAGAAGCCAGGTAACTTCATGCTTCCATGTGTGTAGTGTGTAACAGTGTTTTCAAGTGTGCTTTACCATATGACAGCAGTGGTTGCAGTTCCTTCTTTTGAACTTGTTTTCTTCTGTTCCTTCCACAGTATACCCTTAGGGCACAGTACAGATTCATTGAGGACAAGGCATTTTGTTTCCACTGATGCAAAATAAAATAACATAAAATTTACCATCTTACTCATTTTAAGTGTCCTTTTCAGTGATATTAACCATGCTAATTTTGCTATGCATATTCAGCACTGTGTACTTTAGGGCCCCCTTCATCATATAAAAGCAAAACTAAATCCATTAAACAATAAATTTCCATTTCTAGCCCCCAGCAACACTCGATTTAATTTATGGCTTTGATCATCATAAACACTTCGTGTAAGTAGAATCATAAAGTGTTTGATCTGTTGTAGCTGGCCTGCTTTACTTAGCAGGAAATCTTTAGGGTCATTCATGTTATTGTCTACCAGAATTTCCTTTCTTCTAAAGATAGTTGGGAAGAAGGGGGGATTACTGTCATTCTAGTGTTTGCTATATAGAGGCCTTACATCATCTATTTACATTTGTGTGCATGCCTTTGTAGGTGCAAGAATCAAGAGGGCAGCCCTCAGATTGACAAGCACCTTTCCTGCTGAACTGTCTTGCTGGCCCCAACTTAAATCATTTTGTTGTTTATTGTGTCTTTGTCCTTTTTCCTATCTGATTTGTATGTGTGTATGGTGAAGCCTTAAATTCCTTTATTTTTCCTCTTGTGTAGTTGTGCCTGTTTTCATTGTGGTCAACATGGAGTAGACAGTCCTGAAGTTCTAGATTCTAATTGGGTTTTTGGAGTGTAATAACAGGGACATACCACTGTGTCCCTTTAAGTCACCTCCTCTTTCTTTGTACCTCATTCCTTTGACCTCCTAAATCAATCAATCCTTCCCTTCCCTCATCTTCTTCCTCTTCTCTCTGCAAGAGCACCAAGCACCGTTTCTTCTTTTCCCCACTCCTCCCCATGACGATTCCCCGGAACTTAGTCCTTGGGGCCAATGAACTCTTCCAAGACCAGTTTCCCAATGAACCTGCCTTTAATTAAACAAACAAACAAACCTAAGTTAAATAAAAATCTACCAGTCTCTAAAATGCCCCATCCTATCTCTTTCTATTTCTATCATCAGGCAGTTCCTTAATAGTTGATCTGGGTAATACACACAAGAGTCATTCTTAGCACTAGCAAGACAACGTTTGTATTATATTATCACCATTTGAACTTACAGAATGAGGAAGATTATACATTAATCCACTTACTCAGAAGAAATGTGATGGAGTTTAGTGGAAGAGTACTAACTGGAGCAGAATGTAAATTTGTAGCTTTTGTTATTGGTCGTTTTCTATTCAGCTTTGTATACAGGTTAGCTTATTTCTTTTTCTCATAAAAATATAATGAATGTTGAATACTCCAAGGCATCTGAGGAAATTACTTTCCCTAGTTTGAAGTGATACAAGTTGTAGCAACTTACTGTTTTTACTGAGAATTTATTATTCAGAAAATTCAAGCTCATGGGCATCAACCTGTTGACCTTGTGTCTGCTGTTGTCCTCAGCAGACATGTTGGCCTTATTTGTAGTTGTGCGTAGATGAAAGAGGCCTTTGGTGAGGGCGACAAACAAAGCAATGAGAGTACAAACAGATTTTTTTCCCAAAAAATTTTATTTTTATTTTCAGTTTGGGGGGCAAGTGTGGTATGTGCGCCTGTGTGCAGGTACCCTTGGAGGCCAGAAGAGAGTGTTGGATCTCCTGTAGCTGGAGGTCCATGTGGTCATGAGTTGCCCATTGCAAGTTCTGAGAACTAAACTCTGGTCTTCAGGAAGCACTGTGTTCTTAGCTCCCTAGCCTCCCTACCCGATTTACAGCCTACGGACTGGGTGAGTGGGTGGGTGGGTTGGTTGGATTTGCCTACCCTGATTCCTGTAAGTTGTATACAAACTGCTTTAGAAGCTAGTCCAGAGTTGACTGCCACAGGGCTGAAGGTAGAGATGGGTAACAACTACCTTGCTAAAATCTGAAACTGATCAAAATTAACTGCAATTTATGCCCAAGTTTTCCTGCGTCTGTTGCAAGCCTTTAATGTACTTCAAATTTCTAAATAATTGCATTTGACTCTTCCAGTGCAGTTGTTTTCTAGGTGGAGTAGGTTCCTGGTATAAAGAAAAAATTCATAACACATATATTCTTAATTTAAAATTTTACATATTAGTCAGCTCATTGTTCTTACAGTCACTTACCAGAGACAGGCTAGTTTATGAGGAGGCTGGGAATTCCAAAGAGCAAGGCACAAGGCCCTGCAAGTGCCTCCTCTGCTTAGTCACTATACATGGAGGCTTGAGCACCTTGTGCATCTCTGCATAGGCCAGTCTCCTTCCCTTTACTTCCAAAGCCACCAGAATTTAACGATAGAGGCTCCACCCAAATGATCCTACCTAATCTGATCACTTCCCAAAGACTCCAAACACCATAGTCAGATTAAAGTTCCATGTGCTTGATTAAACTAATGAAGATGGTCCAGAGACAACCCATACTACAACATAAATTGATTATAAAGCCAGGTGTGATGTCATACAAGAATGTCAACACTTGGGAGACTGAGGCAGAACAATCACAAGTTCAAGGCAATAATTACCTACACAGTAAATTCCAGATGATCTAAGCTACACAGAGACAGCATGTCTCAGAAAACCATTTAAAAGAAACAACAACAAAACCTTGATTACTGTTAGACATGGTGGCTCTGAAGTAAAAGAATGACTAGTCAATCTGACTATATAGCAGAACTATATATTTACAAATTTTAAAGTTTTATCATGAGAGAAAGGGGAGGGATGGGAGTATTGTATGATGGGGGTGTGCATGGTGCACATGTGAAGGTGGGAAGACAACCTTGTGGAATTGGTTCTCTTTTTCCACCTTTACATGGGATCCAGGGATCAAATTCAAGTCACCAGGCTATTGTGGCAAGAGCCTTTACCCACTGAGCCATCTTCATGGCCCCTATTGGAATTTTTAAAAACACACAAACAAGGTATCTTTGGCCAGGAATGCTAGAAGATTATACATACCTATAATCCCAATACCTGGGAAGCTCAGGCAGACCTGGCCTGGGTTACATACTGAGTTCTTGATGATCAGTGTAGGCTGTACAGGAAGACCTTGTCAGAGGAAACAAACATTAACCAAAGGCCAAAGAGACATAGCAGATGTCAAACATAGCATGTATGTGAAAGAGTAACCCAGTGTACTTCTAGTGCATTTTTTGGTATTGACATACTTCATGCATATGGGATACTGTGATTGTTTTAGATACACTTAAAATGAATTTTTGATACCCTGTTTCAAAAAAAATTAATTCTTCTCTATTCTTTTAAGGCTACGCAGATATAAAGTCCTAGGGAGTAGTAACTCTGACTCAGACCTTTTCTCTCGTCTGGCCCAAATTCTTCAAAATGGATCTCAGAAATCCCGGAGTACTACCCAATGCAAGAGTCCAGGATCTCCTCACAATCCAAAAACACCACCCAAGAGTCCACTTGTACCTCGAAGGAGTCCCAGTGCCTCTCCTCGAAGCTCATCCTTGCCTCGAACATCTAGTTCCTCACCATCTAGGGCTGGACGGCCCCACCATGACCAGAGGAGTTCTTCCCCACATCTGGGGAGAAGCAAGTCACCCCCTAGCCACTCAGGATCATCATCCTCCAGGAGGTCCTGCCAACAGGAGCATTGCAAACCCAGCAAGAATGGCCCAAAAGGATCTGGCAGCCTCCACCACCACTCAACCAGCTCTAAAACTCCCCCAGGGAAGAGTAAGCCAGCCAGTAAACTCAGCAGATAGGAAGTGAGCAGGCTGCATCTCTGGGAAAGGTGTGAGCTCTTCCTCCTAGACCTGATGCATGTGTGTCCCTGTACTGTCTATTTCAAACAATCAGTGTTGATCTTCTCTTACAAAAGAAAGTAACATGATCACTTATTTATAACAAGACATAAGTATCATTAGCTAGGGCAGGTAGGAAGCACATCAAGAGTCCATGCCTCTGCATAGGAACCTTCAGTTCTAACTAAGCAATGTCTAAGGGGAAGAAACTCACTAACTGAGCTCTTGTTTATAGCTGCCTTTGAAACAGAAAATTGAGGATAGGAAATAGAATGGGATTTTAAATGATTTTGCCTAATTTGTTAATCCTCTACTCAAAAAGTATATAGCAAAAGTGTTTGATATTTTTATTTAAAACTTCCTAACCTTGGAGAGTCATTGCACAGACATTCAAATATAAGAAGCCTGTTGCCAGGAAACCATTACCTGGGTATATTTGGTTTGTGTGTTTATTTAGTGAATCTACTACACCTTTCTTTCTACTCATTCCTAGTATTTTTCCTGGATTTTACATTTTTTTTAAAGTTAATGTGTTTACCTCTTATTTTAACAATACACCCCAATGTGTGTTTCATCAGCACACAATAACACTCTAAAATCCAATTACCTTTATTTAGTCAAACCTTGCTATTTTCCTTTGAACAACAGTTCTTATTCTTAATTCCTATATTTTTATCTCAAAAAAGAAAGAAATGTCTAGCTAGAGCTATTTTGGGCAGGTGTGGCACAGAAAATAGGACAATGGCTTTCAAGCACCCCTCCCCTGACTGCACTTCCTCCTCGAAGGAGACTACAGAGAAGACAGCTTCCCTGGGTTCTTTCTAGTGTCAGCCTTCAGGGTGATATAGGGAACACAACACTTTGGAATGTGACATACTTTTAGAGGTTTAGAAAGAAATAAAATATGCTACTGAGGCTTACAATCAGATTTTGTATTTTATACATTTAGCCAATAAGGAATGAATATCTGAGAAATAAATTTAGACTAAATAGTTTTCTTTCAATGTTTTTATTACCTGGTTCTTGTGTTGTTTAATGCTTGGGCTTCTTAGCCTGGTTTCCACATTTATAAGAAGACGTAAGTATAATTAGCTCGGGCAGGTAGGAAGCACATCAAGGGTCCATGCCTCTGCATAGGAGCTTCAGTCCAGCACAGTGCAAGAGGAAGAAACTCACTGGGTCTTGTTTATAGCTGTTGTTAACATCTAAATTTCAGTTTATAAAGTTGTGAGGATGATCATATTTGTTCTAATCTCACTCTCCTACTAGCAGAAATCAGGCAAATTGAAGACCGCAGACTTTTTAAGTGGGCTATTTGATGCCCTGTGGGTGTATAAAACCTTATTGAGGTCAGGGAAATTGATCTGCCTGCTGTTGAAATCTGCCTTCTAACAAACATCTACTTTTTGACTTTGTATTGCTGCCAAACCTAAAACAGTTGAAATTCAGGAGGAGTGGGGGTGGAAAAGGAAACGTGTTTCTTCACTTAAGTGAGCATGTTCCAGTGGTGCATCCCAGCCGCCCTGGCGCCGCACTAACTCAGCTTGTTCTGTGTTGAGCGTTTTCAAACTTGGGACACTACACTGAGACATAAGGTCTCCCATGAGAAATGTGGCATAGTGTGGAATCTTAATTTCTTTCTAGGTCCAGGCACTTGAGAGCAGTGCAGTAAATAGGTAAGGCACATTTGTTGTTTTATCTGTTACAGCTGTAATACTGGAGACTGATCCTTATGTATTCTATTGTATAACAGTTGCTGCAGTACTGCTTGCATGTCTTTCATGGTAAATTATATAAATATTTATAAATATAGACATATGCTTATATAAATCCATTTTTTCTCATTCTGCATTTGTAATTTCAAGATTATAGATGATAAAATTCCTTTTCTATTGTGTGCCTCCTGTACACTTGGGCATTGCTTGTCTTCATTTTCTGAAAACATGTTCTTGGCATGTGATCCCTAAGAGTCATCCTGCCTTCCTTCCGGGTGCACAGCGCAGCAGCTGGCAGTTGTTACCAAGCCAAGGTGTAAGGTACTTAATTTTCACTTAAAAAGTATTTTAATAGGGGAAAATTTTAATAGGATATGCTTGTAATACAGGCTCAAAGACTACTCATGTTAGCCACATAGTTCTGTCCATAAGGTTAAGAGTGGATAGATAGATGGGCATTATAATTATGCAGCTGGCATCAACTGTTTTTTAAAACATTTCCTGAAAGTTGCCTCTTTCATGTCACTCTTTTGAAGGGGAGTAGGGATGGGATGTAGGCTAACTGAAATTTTCTCTTTCTGTTACATTAGCTAAATGATGCTAAAAGTAGCTGGCTTTCTCACTGTCCTCTCTACTCAGAAATGTGCTAACAGGGCCCAACCTTTTTCTTTGTGATGACACAGAATCCTTTCTGTCTGGGTTTACTTTCCCCTGCCTTTCAGTGTGTTGCCTCCTTTTCTACATGTCGTTAACAAACTCATCAAGATCCAGAGACAAAAGGCCTCATTATGTGAGAATGTTTTATTTTATATGGAGGGAAAAGAGCCAACCAAAGACATTTCTGCTCTGAAGAAAAGGAAACGTACTAATTAATTATATCTTATGTATCAGTAGTTACACTTATTATTAAGTGCTGTCCTGATACAGAGATTAAAAAGTACAACTGGGTGTGATGGCATACGCTTTGATCCTAGCACTCTGGAGGAAGGGGCAAATGGATATCTGAGTTTGAGGGCAGCCTGGTCTACAGAGTGAGTTCCAGGACAGCCAGGGCTATACAGAGGAACCCCGTCTTGAAGAAACAAACAAACAAACAAAAGATTAAAAAACATAGTTTGTGCTTTTAGATGGTACATTTCTTTCAGGGTAAAAATAAAAGTTGGCAGCCTTAAGCCAACTCTCAGCTCAGGAGAAAGATCTAAAGAATCCAGCTTTTGTTTTGGTTTGGATTTCCATTTCTTTATTTTGGGGTTTTTATTGATGGTATATTCCAGATTTCAGTCACAAATCATCCAAATAAGGTGAATAACATGACTGTAGCCATAATAGAAGTAGAGTATGGCAGAGATTACCTTTTGGGAAACAAGTCCCTCCTGGCTTCTATCTGCTCAGGTTACTAACTCAAGCCTGTCCTTACCTTATTTAGTTCCTGTGATTATTTCACTGGAGCAATGAATGAACACTTAGTTCCTAATTTTAGGTATTATTGCCCCCAAATTATACTACTAACCTGTAGGCTTTGTGAATTGCTTGAAATATTAAAATCATACCTTGTAATCTTACACAGCCAAAAGATATCTGACTTTAATGGATAGTGAAAACAGGAGGGAACATTAAGATAGAGATCTTAAGTCACCTTTCAGTGAAACATCCAGGCACTTATCTCCAGCTCTGGTACACAAGCTGGCCTTGCAAACAGGAACACAGCCACCTATAGTTCTTTAGTTGCATGCTTTGTAATGAATGTTTTTGGTAAAAGTTGCAACAAGTTAATCAAGGCCTAAAAAAAAATAGTAACAAAATGGTCAGAGACTCATTGTCATCATTACCCACTGTACATTATTTGCTCTAGCATACTAACACTGTATGCTGATGCAGTGTTCTACTCTGTTTCACCCCTGGCCACTGTGGGAACTTGAGGGGTTGCGGCGGCAGGTATCAGAGACTTCCTTGAAGTCACAGGCCCCTGGGCTGCTCTTTGTATGATTGCATCCATTGTACAAAGGAAAAGGTATACATTGCTGCATGTTTTATAAACCTAGACTGCATAGCTAGCTAAGTAATAATGAGATTTTCTACACTCAATAACCTTGACAAACAGGTGCCTTTTCTTCAAGGGCAAAAAATTTTACATTTCTAATCTAACATTAGGAATTGGTGATAGGAGAAACAGGAACCACAATCTAATGGCTTAA
>JADRCD010114335.1:0-10642 GCA_019843815.1 Montemys delectorum
AAAGAAAAGAAAAGAAAAGAAAAGAAAAGAAAAGAAAAACAACAGCAGCCAGGCAGTGGTGGTGGCACACGTACCTTTAATCCTATCACTGGAGAGAAAGGTAAGTGGAGTTTTTGAGTTGGAGGCCAGCCTGGTCTACAGAGCAAGTTCCAGGACAGCCAGAGTAACACACAGAAACCCTGCCTTGAAAAACTAAAAAAGGAAACACTCAATAAGAGCTATTATCAATATCTATATTACCGACACTGAACAGTGTCTTGTACACAGGATTCAGTAAATATTTGCTGACAGATGAAAAACTAATTACCTATCAGCCATTTTAATAGCTTCTTTTTAAGAAATATAATCTTGATATTGCTGACTATTTTGTTGAACAAAACAGAAAATGTAGCTGTAGCAATTCCTCTTTTGAACTATTCAATTGTATTACTTCTTTCTACAGAACAATAAATTATTAACAACTGTATGCTATAAAGCACTCCCATCAAGAGACTTCTTGAGTATTTGCTGGAAATGTCAATGCTATTTTACAGGTAACTCTCAATTATCTGGAAGAGTATCTTTATCTCAAGTTGGGATAAAAAAAACATGCCAGCACTTAGGAGGCTAAAGCAAAAAGATTTAAAGTTTTTAAGATTATCCTGGGTATATAAAAAAACCATTTAAAAACATTCCATTTCCGAACTTTATTTAGAAAACCAGTTAGTAGATCTAGCACAAAGGAATGCAGAAAGCTGAGGAAGAATAACTTTGAGCTGCTGTGCATATACACAATTTCTGATAGTACAATGATGTTGTATACTTTAATATATTGCACCTATTTAGCATAATATGAATAACAATTAAACTCTTAAATTCATGTCTTCACTTAAAGTAGAGCTAAATACACAGCCATTACTTAAAAAAAAAAATATTTTTTTCAGTACTAGAGATTGATCCTATATTAGGCAAATAATAGGATTGTGTGTGTGTGTGTGTGTGTGTGTGTGTGTGTTTTGAGACAATTTCTAAGAGTCTTGGCTGTCCTGTAACTTGCTATGTGGATCAGACAGGCCTTATCTCTGAATCCAAACTACAGGTATTAAAGGCATATACCACCTTATGAGGCTAAATAATGTTTTTTTGTAAAGATCTATTTATGTTATATATATGAGTACACCACTGGTCTCTTCAGATACACCAGAAGAGGACATCAGATCCCATTACAGATGTGGTTGCTGGGAATTGAACTCAGGACCTCTGGAAGTGCAGTCAGTGCTCTTAACCGATAAGCCATCTCTCCAGGCCCAAAGAATATGATTTTTAAAACTAGGAGTAGCAGAGCTGGGTACCAACCAAAGTCTTACCCTATATTTGTGTTCATTTCACTGCCCTAAAAGAATTTAGAATCTATATGACATCAAGTTATTAACACTCTGATATAACTGTTTCTTGTTCACAATCTCATTTATCAAACTAACTGTAAGCAATGGTAGTATCCCAGAGTACTAATGTTTTTCCACAATGAAGTACATAATGGGAGGTCAATAATGATTTGATTAGGTGGTTAAATTGCTTCCAACCACTGGGTTATTTAGCACGAGAGGAAATTACATATGATCACTAACAAAACTACTACACCCTAATGTAAAGCAATGCTTGGATTAATTGCTGTCTGTGCTATTCCTACCATTATTTCCCTCTGAATGAGCAAAAACTCATAAGACAATTACATATGTAAATCCTCGAACCCATACAATATATGCCTCCCCAGAATATAAAAGGTAAACAACTTACATTAGACAAAAAAAATCTTCAGAGTTGGGGATCAGTGATAAAGAACTTACCTAGGGGAAACCCTAGGTTGAAGCTCTAGAAACGCACGCACGCACGCTGTAGGGTTAAGAGTGCTTGCTGCTTTCGCAGAGCACCTGACAAGTTCCCAGCACCTACACTGCTACCAAAGGCCAACTATATAGCTCCAGTTCTAGGGAAGCCAAGGCCTCCTTCTAATCTCATTCACTTAACACATGAAGAAACTAATTAAGTCTCAGAGTGGTAAATGTCTTGCCCACAGTCTTAAAAGCAGCTAATAGCAAGCCAGGTGTGGTTGCTCCTACCTGTAATCAAGGCAGTTATGAGGCTCAGGGCAGGTTGCCAGGAGTTTCAAGTCACTGTAAGCTACACTGTGAGTTCTAGGACAGCCTGACTATTGAGTGAGATCCTAACTCAAGCAAAACAAAACAAACAGGACTGGGAAGGACATAAACTTAAGGACCTGAATTTGCATCCTCAGTATCCCTATCTAGTCAACCAGTGAGTTCCAGGTTCAGTAAAAAAAAATCATTCCCAGAACCCCTGTCTCAGAAAATGAGGTAGGAGCTAGAGAGATGGCTCAGTAGTTAAGAGCACTGACTGGCCTGGCGTGGTGGCACACGCCTTTAATCCCAGCACTTGGGAGGCAGAGGCAGGCAGATTTCTGAGTTTGAGGCCAGCCTGGTCTACAGAGTAAGTTCCAGGACAGCCAGGGCTATACAGAGAAACCCTGTCTCGAAAAAACAAACAAACAAAAAAGAGCACTGACTGCTCTCCCAGAGGTCCTGAGTTCAATTCCCAGCAACCACATGGTGGCTCACAACCATCGGTAATGGGATCTGACACCCTCTTCTGGTGTGTCTGAAGATAGCAACAGTGTACTCATACACATAAAATAAATAAATAATTCTTTAAAAAAAAAATGAGGTGGAGCAGGATGGGGGTGGTAATGAACACCTCTAATCTCAGCAAAGGCAGGTGCATCTCTGAGTTCTAAGCCAGCTTAGTCTACATAGAAAGTTCTAGGGGGCTGGAGAGATGGCGCAGTGGTTGAGAGTACTGGCTGCTCTTCAGAGAACCTAGGTTCAATATCCAGCCCCAACATGGTAGCTTACAACCATCTGTACCTCCAGTTCCAGGGGACCCAACACCCTCACACAGACCTGTATGCAGGCAAAGCATCAATGCACATAAAATAATTTCTTTTTAATTTATTATTGCTGTTGTTTTCAAGACAGGGTCTCTATGTGTAGTCCTGGCTATCTTGGAATTCACTGGGCATTTTGGTACATGCCTTTAGTTCCAGCACTCAGGAGAGAGAGGCAAGATCAAGGCCAGCCTACATACTGAGTTCCAGGGCTGTCACACAGAGAAATCCTGTCCTGAAAAACAAAAAAACAAAAAAGGAGGGAAGTGAGCAAGCAAGATGGGTGTGGTGGTGCTTGCCTTTGATCCCAGCACTTGGGAGGCAGAAGCAGGCGGATCTCTGAGCTTGAGACTACAGCTTGAGACTACAAAGTGGTCTACAGAGTAAGTTCTAAGACAGCCAGGACTACACAGAGAAACCCTGCCTCAAAAAGAAACATCATAAATAAATAAATAAATAAATAAATAATTTTGAGGGGTTGGGAAGATTTGAGTCAAGCTTGGTTAGCATGGAGCTCAATATGTAGAACAGTCTGGCCTTGAACTCACAGAGATCTCCCTTCCTCTGCCTCCCGAATTCTGGGATTAAAGGAAAAATAAATTATTTAAAAATAAATAATAGGGGGGCTGGTGAGATGGCTCAGTGTGTAAGAGGACTGTCTGCTCTTCTGAAGTTCCTGAGTTCAAATCCCAACAACCACATGGTTGCTCACAACCATCTGTAATGAGATCTGACGCCCTCTTCTGGTGCATCTGAAGACAGCTACAGTGTACTTACATATAATAAATAAATCTTTTAAATAAATAAATAAATAATAGGGGGGCTGGAGAGACAGCTCAGCGAGTAAGAGCACTGACTGCTCTTCCAGAGGTCCTGAGTTCAATTCCCAGCAACCACATGGTGGCTCACAACCATCTGTAATGAGATCCAATGCCCTCTTCTGGTGTGTCTGAAGACAGCAACCGTGTACTCCTATAAATAAAAGAAAGGAAGGAAGGAAGGAAGAAAGAATGAATGAAATTAAAGTTCTGTCTACTATGTCTTTAAAAAAATTAAAATTAAATAAGTAAATAAATAATAGAGCTAGAGAGATGCCTCAGAGGCTAAGAGCTCTTGCTGCTTAGTTCAGGTTCCAGCAATCCTATGGTGGCTCACAACTATTCAAATTTCTAGTTCTAGGGGACTGATTCCCTCTTCTGACTTCTTAGGGCAGCAGGCAACCACATAGTACACATTCATAAATGCAGGCAAAACACTCATCTACACAAAATAAAAATAAGTCAATCTAAAAGAAAATATTTTTTACAAAGGTTAAGAGAGTGCTAGGAAAGGACATCCAATGTTGCAGGTATATATACACATACATCAAACGCAATAGGTAGGTGGGTAGGTAGGTAGGTGGGTGGGTGGGTGGATGGATGGACAAATGAAGTGACAGACAGATAGATAAACAGGCAGGCAGGCAGCAGACAAAGTTAATGGCCATATTATTACTGCCCAATTCATTTTCTGTGGTTCATGCAGCTACTTCAAATAACAGGAAAATATAATCAATTCTATTTCAATAATAAAAATTCTGGTTCAGGTGAGCTGAGATTTTAGATTCACTGCATTACAACAGAAATTCTATTCATGAGAGACCTAGACCAGTAATTAAATTAGCATTATCTGATATTGCTGGTTTGTCCTTCTGAAAAAAAAAAAATCAGCACTATTTCAGTGCACAGAAGCTGCTACTATTCAATTGTTTTTGGTATTGAAGAAGAGAAGTTCTGGTACTAGATGTCCCTTCCTACTTTGTATCTATTTATACCCATGCAGCATCTTCAGCAGCCTCATATTAATCTCCCTAGCTGCAAACAGTAACATGACTAGTAAACGATTGGGTCTCTAAGTCAGAGGACTTAAACATCAGCCTCACCAGACAATGAGAAAACACTACCTGTTGGAGCCTATTCCTCAATTAAGAAAATAAAATAGTACTCAGCTCACAGGACTATCACGAGTACTAATTAGATAACAAAGAGTGTGCCTATTCTCTCAGGTAAAGTAAGTTAATGATTAAGAACAGAGTAACAGCTGGGAGGTGATGGTACACACCTTTAATCCAGCACTCAAGAAGGAGAGGCAGGTGGATCTCTAAATTACAGGCTACCCTGGTTTACAGAGCAAGTTCTAGGAAAATCAGAACTGCACGAGAAACCCTGTCTAGTAAAAGAAAAGAAAAGAAGCAGAGTAACAGCTGGGTCTGGGAATTTATTGAGACCCTGTCTCAAAATTCCAAAGAAGAGGTAAAATGAGGGTCAGAAATACAGCACAGTGGTGTGTGCTTGGCTGGCCCTGGGCTCAATCCCCAGCACTCTAACAGTTATCAAAAAAAAAAAAAAAAAAAAAAAAAAAACTCTCTGTAAGAGAGTTATCAAAAATGCTCACCTATTGACTTTGAAAGTCAGTTTAGGGGCTGGAGAGATGGCTCCGTGGTTAAGAGCACTAACTGCTCTTCAGAAGGTCCTGAGTTCAAATCCCAGCAACCACATGGTGGCTCACAACCATCCATAATGAGATCTGATGCCTTCTTCTGGTGTGTCTGAAAACAGCTACAGTGTACTTACACATAATAAATAAATAAATCTTTTTTAAAAAAGTTGGTTTAATAGCCAGGGGCATGGTACATACCTTTAATCCCACTATTTGGGAGGCAGAAGCAGGCAGATCTCTGAGTTTGAGGCTAACCTGATCTATATAGTGAGTTCCAGGCTACCAGAGATACACAACTAGACCCTGTCTCAAAAAAAAAAAAAAGTTTGTAATACTGAGATTATTTTTCCTGCTTCTTATATAAAACAGTCCACCTTTAAATAAATACAAAGTATTTACTCTATACAAAGGTTTAGGTAGTGGCTCACAATTTTTATGAGATTAATATATTCATAGAAAGTACTAAGAAATATTTTTAAGTATCTCAGACATACACTGAAGTACTCACAAATAAAATGACATCTGGTTTATGCTTTAAAATATATCAGTCTCCCAACACTATGCTAGAAAAATAGAAGGGGAGTAGCACACATACACACCAACACAGACAAGTATCTGACCCTCCTCCACTGTTAATATTCTACCATCTACTACTTCAGAGTGGGTATAAGACAGATCCTGAGGCCAGCCTGGTCTAGGACAGCTGGCACTACATAGAGAAATCCTGCCTCAAAAAGACAAAACAACAAAAAAGTGGGTAAGGGCTCAAGGGATGGCTCTGCAGTTAAGAACACTTGCTGCTCTTGTAGATGACCTCAGTTTAAGTCCCAGGGTCCATAAGGTGGTTCACAACCATCTGTAATTCCAGTTTCAGGAGACTGGATACTGTGATACTGGACACTTTTGAAGCAGACATACATGAAGGCAAAACACCTATACACATTAATCAAACAAACAAAAAACAGAGTGGGCCTATTGCCAACATTGGGCTCTTTAAAAAGCATAACTCACACTGGGTAGTGGTGGTAATACACTTTCTATTTTAAATGTATTTTAATGTCAGTCTTTTGCTTGCATTAAGTCTGAATGAGGTTGTCAGATTCCCTGGATTTGAAGTTACAGACAGTTGTGAGTTGCCATGTGGATGCTGGGAATTGAACTCAGGTCCCCTGAAAGAACTGACAGTGCTCTCAAACCACTGAGCCATCATCTCTTCAGCCCTGGCCCTTGCCTTTAATCCTAGCACTTGAGAGGCGGAAGCAGGTAGATCTTTAGGAGTTTAGGTTCCGGGCCAGCCTGGTCTACAAATTGAATTCCAGGACAGCCAAGGGTACACAAAGAAACCCTGTCTCAAAAAAGTATATCTTATCAGAGGAGTCCAGAAGAATGTTCTACATAATGATGAATTAATCTACAGTTGACATGAAGTTTTACTAAGGCATATCCTCAGATGTAGAGTTTGCTGGCAGATGACATATTAGATGAACTGAATTAAATACCAACTGAATTACTTAAAGGTAAACCTATGCTCCAATAAATCCTATAAGTGAATTACATAATTTTGGACCACACTAGAGAGAACCTTAAATTCTAAACTTGTGGCAAAGCCTTTAATCCCAGTACTCAAGAGACAGAAGCAGGTTAAAGCCAGGCTGGTGGATACAGAATTCCAGGGGTACAGAGTGAGAGCTATATAGACAATTTTTGAAAGAGAGAGACAGAGAGAGTCAGATGCACAGGCAGCATGCCTTTATTCCCAGCACTTGGGAAACAGAGGCAAGCAGATCTTTTGAGTTTGAGGCCAAACTGGACTACAGGAAAAAAGCCAGGGCTACACAGAGAAACTCTGTCTTGGAAAAGAAAAAAAAATGAACTTGAGAGATTAGGGATTCGTAGATTCATGGTGCAGTGCTCCACTCAGCAAGTGAAACCCATCATTATATTGACTATTCAGCTATATACTGGGTTTCCGATTTACACGGCACTCCCTCCTCTGGAATATAAAAGCACATCCACCAATTCACTAGTCCTCAAGCAGCTATCAATATTCTTTGAGTTCCAGCACTTAATTAGGTAATCTAGAACATCACAAAGAAAATATAAAACATAACTACCAACCATCAGAGTTTATATATGATCCTGACAAAAGAAAGTGAGTTTACTGAAATATCCTTGCTGGGAATTGGGAATTTTGAGACCAATGGTAAACTAGTGACTACATTTTCAGATGAGTGTGTTTTTCTTTATGCAAACTAATCTAAGGGGAAAGAAATGATACCACTAAGTTAAAGACTCCAAAATTAGACAAGTCAGTTCTTTATAGATGGAGAGTGCCTCTACATACTTTTACATGCATGATAGAAGGCCATTCCGTGCTTCTATAAGGGAAAGTATATAGGTGTCCTTAATGTACAGTTTTAGGCACTCCTTCAATTGGACTTTTTTTTTGCCACTTTCCCCTAATAATATCCCATTTCTACAACAATACAGTAACAATGTATCTATTAACAGATAGGACCATCTCAAGGAAACAACATCTAGTAAGTATCCTCAAAAGTCAAATAGAAAATTCCAAAAAAGTTTAACAGTTAAGACTATTGGCTATATCTACTTTCCAATTTTCAAGCTATACAAGAGACCCAGGTAAGGTTCCACATTTCTGGTGGCTCTGGAAACGTTCTGGCTCTTGATTTTGTATGTCTTTTCCTCTTCTGACTTTTTTTAAGTCGTATTGTTGCCCTGGTTGGTCTGGAACTCTCTACTTAGACTAGATTAGCCTCAAACTCAGACTGAGATCTGCTAGCCTCTTCCTCTCAAGTTCCAGGATTAACAGGACGTGCTATAAAGAAGGGCCTTTCTTACCTTTGTATAACACTAAAACAAGACTAGCAAATGTACACAAACCAGTAGTCATCTCAAGGCTTTGAACAATCCTGAAGATAAACTATTCCAAATGAAATGACCAAATAGTTTTCTACCTGCCAACCTTTGGGATTAATCGTGTTTATCTAATCCTTTGAAAACAAAATTTTCTACCAATAAGCTCACGCCTGCAGCATCAAATATAGAAAAGAAATTGTCGATGTTTTTTTAACTGAAGCACACCGAGTAACATCTGCTCTAGAACTCACTAAGAGGTACTGTTAAAATTATTTCAAACTAGGCGAAGTGGCTCAGCAAAATGCAGAAGGATGCCTCCCGTAGGTGGCCAGCCTGGGCTATAAGCAGATCCTGTCTCAAAAAACAAACAACTATCTTAAGACTTCAGAAAGACCCCCACTAAAGAACACAAACACTGTATATTTATTATAGCATCAAATGCTGCCTGCAACTTTTTCAGGCTTTAGGGTTCCAAGCGACATGAAGGAATAGCCTAAAAATGAGGTCCTTTGCAAACTGACCACAGGAAATGAAGACAAAAAGAAAAAAGAAAAAAGAGAAAAAGAAAGCATAATTAGTTTCAGCACCAGGTAAACAGTAAGGATTTACCAATTACAAAAGAATGTAGTAGAAACAGTAAATTCGGCTCCTGACTACATTCACACCAGAAGAGAACCCAGGTTACCCCACCAAGAGCCTACTGCTAAATAAACAGCGGATCGATCTTTAGCAGTTTAAATATACCGATCATTTTTCACGTTGAAATCCATTGCTACAAACTGTCGAGGTCGAAACGGATAGGAAAAAAAATCCTAAACTGGTTTTTGGTGAGGAACCACTCTGCATAGAGCATCACACAAAAGACAGGAGCGCAAACAGAAACACGCTCCTTAGGCCTTCGCCTACTGAGGCCGTGAGCCGAGGTCCTGATCCCAGAACACCGCGACAGGGAGCGAAATGAGGGACCGGGGAAGGAAGGATTGGGGTGGGATCCGCTTGCCCGAACGCACCCGGGAGTGAGGGCCAGGAAAGAGAGAGGTGCGAGCACAGCCCTGATGGAAAAGAGCGAGGGAAGCTGCAGCCCGGCATCCGCGGCTTCCAGGCCGGCGACACCCTCCGGCCCGCACCAGGCTCGGCCCTCCTCCCAGGCCCGTCCCACCTTCTCACCTCCCGCACGTCCTGCAGGCACTCGAGCACCGCCAGGTTGTTGCTCCAGGTGTGTTTGGGGCACACACGGGTCACGTCCTCCCTGCAGGACTCTTCCTCCGCTAGCTTCCAGCCTCCGCCAGTCCCACCGGGCCCCGCTCCGCCCCGCCGGGCCGGGAGCCCGCCCGCCGGGAAAAGAGACTGCTGCTGCTGAGGCGGCGGCTGCTGCTGTTGCTGAGATAACTGAGGCTGCTGAGGCGGCTGCTGCCCGGCCGGGCTGCCGCCTCCACCTTGCCCTGGGAAGGACCCAAAGTTGGCCCCCAGACCCTGGCCCTGACCATGGTTATTCTGGGCCCCTGCTGTCGCTAGCAGCAGCAGCTGCAACGCCGCCGACAAGCGGAACAGCCCCCGTACACGTCCACACACCGCCATCTTGGGTTCGCGGCGAGCTCGACGCACCCGCCGGCGACGTGGATTTAAATGAGGGGGCGGAGCCGAGGGCGTGGGCTGGCGTGGCTCCTCCCCAGCGGGCGGTCGACCCAGGAGTCCACGGCGGAGCGCAAGGCGGAGGATGCGCTGCGAAGGGCCCACGCCCTGGATCCGGCTGGCGGGAAAGTGGATATCCTTCCGGGAGGGAGGAACTGTTGGGGGGATTCTGAGAAAACCTGGGTAGGGGCACCGTGGTATGAATCTCTAGATTGTCGTCATGGGAAAGAAAAAGAAAAGAGAAATAAATTTGGCCTGACACAACTAAGATGGCTGGTGGAATATTTCGCTGGTTCAGTGACTCACGGTGGAGAGGGGGTAGGGGGAAGGGTTAAAAACTTTGTATGTATAGATGAACTTCAAAACCGAATGTATTCGGTTTCTGAGAGCCTCATTTTGTGTCTGACCTGTATTTCTTACCTAGAGAACCAGGGAGCAATTGAATGAATGTTAAGCGTACGTAAGTTATAATCCTTGCTCTTGGGCCTTCTAGGTGATCGCTCAAATGTAAAGTAAAACTGTGAACATTTAGAATTAAAAACAAGGAAAGGCTGGTGATGTAGGTGAGTTAGTAGAGTGCACAAAGACATGGGTTTGATCCCCTGCATCTCATAACCCGGGTGTGGTGTCATATGTCTGTGATCCTACCTTTCAGGAGGTCAAGGCAGGAAGTTTGAGGCCAATGTAATACTGTTTCAAGAAAAAAAAAAA
>JADRCD010114382.1:0-14514 GCA_019843815.1 Montemys delectorum
ATATTCCCAGAATCCATTGAGCTCACCTCCCACCTTTACCTGGGCCAATGTCACAAACTCATGTAAATACGAGGAACATCCCTTTCTCTCTCTGTCTCTGTCTCTGTCTCTGTCTCTCTCTCTCTCTGTCTCTCTGTCTCTCTCTCTCTCCCTCCTCTCTCTTTCCGTGCTACTGCCCCCTCTCTCCCTCTCAATTAAACCTCTTACACACGGAACTGTTTGGGCCTAGTGTGTGATGCTTTCTGACGCCGTCACAGCCGAGCCCATCATAAAGGGCAACGTTCTTTTCCATAGCACCGAAAGTGACTTGATCCTCCAAGGGGTGGGCCCCTTTTCTAGGTGACCAATGACATCAGGAGCAGGAGACCTTGGCCACAGCAGCCATTGACACAGAAGGAGGGGCAGCACTATTAGTGGCCAGACCACAGGTCCATGACCTTGTCTGTACCCGTTTCCTTTAGGTGACTGGCAAACCGTGGGCTACAGGTCGATGGCATTTCCTCAGCTTGGAGAATGGGTAGCAGAGGAAACAGGCTGCTGAGATGCCTCCGTTCAACTCATGACTTAGAGCACTCCAAACTCTATAGTTGAAGCCTGCGTGGGTTCTTGCGACAGAAGGCTCCGTGCCTGGGTGACGTGGTTGTTCATTAGGGGACCTTATACAGGGGAGTTCCTGGGGCAATTCATCTGCCCTGGAACTTCAGCTTTCGAGTTAGGCTGGGAACCAGTGAGTCCTCCTCAGTGAATAGGTGTTGGGGTTTCCTTTGGTCAGGCATTGATGGATCTTCCAGCCAAGAGCACAGGATCCTCTCTGGTTTTCTTTCTTCTGAGTAACAGAGCCCATTAGGGCACATTCTGTTTTCCCCCTGACTAACGGCACACAGCCTTGTGGTGGCTTTTCTCATAGCCCCTCCCTTCTCTTCTAGGATGTATTCGCACAGACACAAGCACATGCATACACTACCAATACATTTGATACAGGTATTAAATAAACATGATTTCATAACCTCCCAGGCAAAATACCCAATCAACCTAATAACCATACAACAAGAAATGTTTGAAAGTAAGAATTGGCACTCTCTATTTCCTTTAAAATAAGCATGGTCACACTGTTCATCATTTAAACCACTCAAACTAGTAAATAGGTGCATACTCGCATTGCTCTAGATACATTATTTATTTTGTTAAAAAATTTATAGTGTGCTCATCAATAATGTAACCCACAGGAGAATGCAAACTCACTTCAGGGCACACCTCACTTGAGGGCTCCTCCTTCAGTCCCTTTTGTAACCAGACTGGCCTGTGTGAGAAACTGGCAGCCAGGTGCCCAGAGGATGGAGGAAGATTCCACACACATCACAGCCCAGGGCCTCGTCCACGTCCACGTCACTGCTCTTGGCTTGTGGTGAACCCCAGACCTAAAGACTTTGTTTTTCTGTTGGAGTCTGAAGTTTGCAAAACCAGCTAGTGAGGGATTAGGAGCTGTGGGAGTGTTGCAGGGACACGTTCTCAGGAGCACACCAGTCGCTGTGGAGGGAGGGAAGCAGAGGAACCTGGCTAGCTTAGAGTGCTTCTCCGCCTTCCAGGAGAGAGCTCATCTAGCTTGGCTAGAAGCTGCTCTGTGCAAAATCCCCAGAGCACAGGTCTTGCAAGTCTAACACATTTTACATGGTCTGGCCAGGCGTTAGTAAGATCCTATCAGGTCTAACTGCTCAGCATCACCCTCTAGACCAGAGGGAGGCTCTCAGCCTTCCTAACAATTGCCACCCTTCAATACAGTCCCTCCGGTTGTGGTGACCCTCAACCACAAAATTATTTCATTTCTACTTTGTAACTGTAATTTTGCTGCTGCTATGAATTATAATGTAAATATTTCTGATGGTCTTAAGAAACCCCCATAAAAAAGGGCTGTTCGATCTCACTCACAGGTTGAGAACCACTGCTTTAGACCGAAGCCAGCGCTTAGGCAGCCAGTGGAGCTGGTCTTTGTTCCAGACAGAGTTGAAACCTGGCTAGAAGTACTGCCTGTAGACCTAACTAACACCCAGGGGGCACAGGCTTCACTCCACACAGTACCCCCGCCCGTGCCTCCTCACATCTAAGGATGTGAGGTGAGCAAGGGGAGGAGACGCTTCAGGCTGGCCCGCCTGTCTTGTGTGGGCCCAGAATCCCCTGAATTCCTTTCCAGATTTAGCAGCAGGTGGCTATCAATCTTTGTGGAGACTGCACAGGCTTCCCCAGCCATCTTCTTCACACATCAGTATGGCAGGGGCCAGTGCCAGGAGAGCCAGGGCATGAAAGCTAACTTCGCTGGGTGAGAAATATCTCCAGACCTGGGCTAAAATGTGAACCCAGGAGGAGTTAACGGGCCAGCAATTCAGGAAGCAGGGCCGAGGCTGCTTCTTTAAAAAAAAAAAAAAATTAAGTTGGCAATCTGAATTTATTGTTTATTATTATTCACTCTTTCATATATATGCACCCCACATATTGATCATGCTCAGCCCACCTAGCAGTTCCAGTCCATGCCCTCGCCACAAATCTCCCAGTTTCATGTCTGTTTGGCTTGTTTTGTGAGCCGTATAGTGAGTGACCAGTGGAGCTCTGGTGGGCTCAGCACTGGGAACAACTAAAACCAGTGACGAGCTGGAAAAAAGGAAGGAAGGAAGAAAGGAAGGATTTCATAACCTTCAAATCCTGTTTGGGGAAACAAGGACACCAATAAACCTAATAACAATACAAGAAGAAATGTTTGAAAGTAAGAATTAGCTCTATTTCATTTAAAATAAGTACGGTCACACTGTTCTTCATTTAAACCACTCAAACTTCCTCCTTCCCTCCGTCTTTCCCACCTTCTTTCCTTCTTGCCTTCCTTTTTTCTTTCCTTCTTCCTCTCCTTCCCTCCCCCTTCCTTTCTTCTTTTCTTCTCTCCTTTCTTTTTTGACCCAGAGTTTCTCCATGTAGCCCTGGCTATCGCAGAATTCACTCTATAGATCAGGCTGACCTTGAACTCAGAGATCCGCCTGCCTCTGCCTCCAGAGTGCTAGGATTAAAGGCGTGCGTGACCACACCTGGATGTGTAACTTGGAATTTTAAATGAACTCTGGTTCAGATGGAGCTCACCAGCAGCCCCTTGGGATATAATTTCTAGCTTCTGTCTTGAACACAGCCCCCCTATTTGACAGAAAGGAGCCTATGCCATGAGCGACCATCCCAACACTTAGAGAGAAACTGGGTCTAGAATTCAAACCCACAGTGTTATGTGACAATTGTGTGGGGATCCACTGCTTCACAGCGAGAGAAGGATAGTGCATACAGTGCCATTGCGATTCCTCTGACTCAGGGTTTTGACTCGAAGACTCCAAATCTACAGAGCTGTGTGACAGTGGTGCTCAAAATCCTACCCTGGTAAGGAAGGGTGCGGCCACAGACCTACGTCTGTCTGCCTCAGTGCCAGCTGCACTTACACAGGGAAAGCATGCCTCATGAATACTGAAGTCCTCCCATCCCACCCAGACCAGGTCTCTCTTATCTGAGGTGAATCAGAAACACCATGGGATTTTCCCCAGCAGGAAACAGACAAGATTTCCATTACTGGGCTTAGACAGAATAAGCCACAAAATGCTTGGAATTTAGCACATCTAAGTGTGATCCGCAAGAACTTCCTGTCCCAAAGCTTGGGGGCAAGAATACTGAAACGCCTCAGAGCTGGGGGTCGTACCAAATGAAGAGACGCTCCCCTTCCCATCTTATCAGACTTTAATTTAATTTTAATTTAATGAGACGCTTATACTTTTATCTCCTGGGTCCAAAGCCTGTAATCTCTGGAATCCAAGACCTGGTCTCAGACCTCAGGCTTAGGGCCTGCCCTCCCTCTGCCCTTTGTCTATCGAAGGCTGTTTAACACTTCTGGGTTTTTTGACTTTCTTATCTTTGGAGGCAAGCCTTTTAGGAGATAAGCTAACATTCCTACGATAGGCACTCCCTCACCCCCCGACCCCAGAGGTGTCTGCACTAGCTGGTGACGTCTTTAGACAAAAATGGACGGCCAAAAAGCCACCTATGGCGTCACCTGATAGCTGAGAGGCCAACAATTTTGAAATTACTCAATGACTGAAATCCCAAACCATATGGAAACGTTGGCCTTCCAAAGTGGGCGCTACAGCCTGGGGGGTGAGGGTTGAGTATGTGGGTAAGAGCTGAGTGGCTCAGGCCTCTTTAAATAAGTAAAGATGGTGGTTAACCCTCCACCCTTGGGAGGGGGAGGCACTGGAGGAACTTCATAGCTCCATTAAGAACAGAGTTGAAAACCACCACTGACAACAGAGCAAGGTGGCACACATCTGAAACTCCAACCCTTGGGAGGTTGAGGCTAGCTTGGTCTGTATTGGTTGTTCCAGGACAGCACAGAGACCCCGTCAGCCTGTCTTGCAACAACAACAGCAACAACTAACCAACCAAAACAAAAAACCAAAAAAACAAAAAACAAAAAAACAAAAACAAAACAAAACTATAACCAGTCCCTAGAAAGAGGCCTGCCTGACACATTCCAATTTCTTTATTCAATCACAGATGTTGAGAATTCAAACTCTGGATATTTGGCTTTGGCCATGTCTTTTCCTCAGGATAGTTTATAGCTTAGAGGCGGTGGGGAGTAAGGTTAAGTAGAAGCTGTGGTTGATGTAGAAAACTTTGCTGAAGACAGAGGTCTAATTGTGGGTGATAGGGGGAACTACTACTTCCCACAGGGAGTAGACAGCCTCTGGAGTTAAGAGAGCTTGATACAGGAGCTCTTACCCACAGAGACAGTTGTGACCTTGGTGCTGTAATATTCACAAGTATGTTCCCACCCAGAGGTGCTTCTATCTTCAGTCCCGGGAGCTAAAGTTCAAGTTCAGGTCCATGTGATTCCATGCTGTTGATCCCTACACTCTATGACAGGGCGGACGAGGCGCGGCTGAACCTCTGAGTTGCCAGTTGCCACACTGTGAGCCCTTTGCAGCTGTGACACAGGATCGGCTGCTCCTCCCTTTCTTCCGTTCTCAGATTTTATAGTCATTTTGGTTTTCCTACATTTCTGGAGAAAAAAAAAATCATATCGGTCATCAACAAGAGAAAAGGAGTCAGTAGACATAGATGATGTGATGCAGTGCAAGGAATGAGTTTATGTGGCTGTTGGGGATGGGCAGGACACCAGACAGGATCGTCTGGACCACTGTCACAAGCTGGAACACCTGTTGATGGAGAGCACTCTTACTTAGAAGCTCTCCATTCATGGCTGAATGCCTTCAACTTGCCTGAGATCCAAGCAACTCACTGAAGCTCAGTGATGATGAATGCTATTTAAAGTAATTACTTTTGCAATGTTGGCTGTGTCTACAGAGTGTCTGATCAAGTGATAGGAGCTGAACCCAACCTAGATGACACATGAACTAGCTCTCACAGCCTGCCCTTGGCAAGTCAACATCAATGACGAAGTCATTCTTCTGCCCCCAACGGTTCTACCATCACAACCAAAAACACACAGCTAACCATGCTTTCTGGGAGCACACTGAACATAGGCTGAGAGTTGCTCTTTGCTTTGACAGCCTGTGTGTCACAAACTGTCATGAATAGTTGCTTGCTGTCAACTCATCTCAGGTGAGATGAGGAAAGAAGAGTGGTGTAGGTACAAACATTAAGAACAAAACCACAGGACTGGTGAGATGACTCAGCGGGTAAGAGCACTGGCTGCTCTTCCGAAGGTCCTGAGTTCGGATCCCAGCAACCACATGGTGGCTCACAACCACCCGTCATGAGATCTGACGCCCTCTTCTGGTGCGTCTGAAGACAGCTACAGCATATTACGCACTGAGCGAGTGGATGAGCAGGGCCGGAGCCAGCAGGGCCGGCAGAGGTCCTGAGTTCAATTCCTAGCAGCCACACACATGATGGCTCACAGCCATCTGTACAGCTACAGTGTACTCATACACATAAAATAAATCTTAAAAAAAAAAAAAAAAAGAACAAAATCACGCCGGGCAGTGGTGATGCACGCCTTTAATCCCAGCACTTCGGAGGCAGAGGCAGGCAGATTTCTGAGTTCGAAGCCAGCCTGGTCCACAGAGTGAGTTCCAGGACAGCCAGGGCTACACAGAGAAACCCTGTCTCGAAAAACCAAACCAAACCAAACCAAACAAACCAAAACAAAACAGTTCAGTCCCACAACTACAACTGGTTCTTGGGGTTCAAACCAGTATTTGTAGCTATAGCTTGTGCGTGACTTACAGTGACTGTGACCAGTCAACTTTCAAGTGGTGTGGAAGTGATGATTGTTTTTTTGTTTTTTTGTTTTTTTAAGATTTATTTATTTATTTTATGTCTACGAGTACACCATTGCTCTCTTCAGACACACCAGAAGAGGGCATCAGACCCCCCCATTACAGATGGTTGTGAGCCACCATGTGGTTACTGGGAATTGAACTCAGGACCTTTGGAAGATCAGTCAGTGCTCTTAACCGCTGAGCCATCTCAATGTCAAAGAAACCCAGGACAAATGGCTAACTGAGGGACCTATTAAGATCTCAAAGAGGACGCTGGGGGCCAGGCTCTTACAGCGGTCTCAAGTACCTGTAACAGAGCCTTGGCTCCTCTCAGGACTTCTCACCCCTCCAGTCTGCCTTTTATCCTCTGAACTCTGCTTCTCTTCTCCTAGTTTCTGATTCCTATATAACTCAGCCATCTTGGATATGTGCTCTCTTGGTTTTCTTGTGCCCTCTAGCTCCTCGTTCTCTGGGTTCTTCTCCCTCTCCTGGTCCCCTCTCATGTTCGCTTCCTCTTATCTATGATTAAAAAAAAAAAAGTCCTCCTCAGCCATACATCGAAAACTTCCTGTCCTCATTTTCATCCGGTGGTCAGTGGAAATTGTGCTTCCAGTCTTAGGACCTTTCTTAAGACTGGAAATCATTGCTATGGTAGCTTCCCATCATGCTTTGCATTGCAGGGGCCAGCCGTGCGTGGATACAAAGGAAGAGTCAACTCGTTGTTGCTAAGCCTTGATGCTCAGTGTGTTAGGTGCATTATCATTTTATTGTTATTATTGAGACAAAGTGTTATGAGTGCTCTATGCCAGGAAACTTAGAAGCATTTGTGTTTTTCTCCAATGTCAGAATTTATTGACTTACAATAAATTCATGTGCTATGTTGGTTTCTGGTGTTGTAATTTCTAAGTTGCAATTTCCCTTGATTGCCTGTCTTGACAGTTCAAGTGGACCACATGAAGTATGGGAATCATGCTGAGCAGACACACATGAGGTGGTCAAATAGCCCCAGGTCACCATCTGTCATGTGGTAGTTTTCTTAGTTGGGTCCAGGTGAGGGTGTGGTAGCCCTTGTCGGTTTAGTGTGTTTGGTAATTTCTTGGACCTGGCTTTTCTGATATGATTTTAACATACCATGTGTTTATATGTTCCCAGTCTAACGGGGATTAGTTTATAGGGTGGTGCCCTTTTAGATGACAGGAATATTATTTGTCAGTCTGTACCTCATGATTGGTGCTGGGACAGGTGGTACGCAGTACACAGTGAGACGCAGAGTCATTGTGCCAGCATCTGTACTCAAAATGAAGGCAAAATCTGCTACATGAAATGGAGTTAGCCACCTGGTTACAACTTAGTTGGAGAGCCCCTGGGTACATCACACACACGAACTAATTTAGGGCAGGGCACAGCCTGATCCCCACACATAGTAACATTAAGTAGCCCTTTGAATTAAAGTCTAGTTTTTCAATAATCTTTAACTCAAGGCGTGGCAGTGGCAAGAGCTTCCTGCCGTGAGCTGCTGCATCCCAGGTTCCCTCTTCCTGGCTGGGCTGTAGAAGCATCCCAACCTTCCCCGGCACAGTCCCCCCATTCTTTGCCTGTTGACTCAGATGCATGAGGACCCCTGAGCAGCCAGATGACATCTTAGCTTCCAGCTGAATGAAGTCATTGTTGTCATTGCTCCCTGGTGGAAGCACTCCTCCCCATGGACCCAAGGCCTCTGGTCCTAACAGAGCCAAGGTCATGAAGCTGGGAAGCAAATATTTTGTTAGTTGCTCCCTAGAGGCAATGGAGAGTGAGCCAACTCCTTCACTCTTTAGCAGCGAGACAAGGAAGTGGCCCATGTTTTCTTGCTATCGATGAAGATAAACACATTTGACCTTTTTTGTCCTAAAGAAACAAATGGAATAACAAAAACATTAGGAATGTGGGCATTGCAAAGCCAAGGAGGTGCCCAGAGCTTCTGGCATCTGCTCTTCTCCTTCTGCATCACCCACCACACTAGCTTTTCTGCTCTGCTCACTCCTGCAGCACACAAAAGGGATTGGAATCTATTCTTTTACATTTGCATTTCTCCCACATCATGCTTCATTCATTTAGTTCCTAAGTCATTCACACATCTCATCATCGACTCACTCAGCCTTCTTTCATTCATTTACTTACTTAACAAGTGTTTATTGAAAAAGAAAAAAAATTTTTTTCTGAGCTCTGTTCTAGGTGTAGGGGGTTATCCCTGCAGACCAGGCATATAACTATCTCTGATGTTATTTACTTTGACATCAAAAGACTACATTGGGTGGCAAGGGCTGTGTGTGTGTGTGTGTGTGTGTGTGTGTGTTTGAGATAAATAGGATTTGAATTTCATGAAAAATGATTTTTTCTTTGTTTTTTTGTTTTTTGTTTGTCTTTTTGAGACAGGGGTTCTCTGTATACCCCCTGGCTGTCCTGGAACTCACTCTGTAGACCAGGCTGGCCTTGAACGAAAAACGAAAATTTTAACCTCAAAGATCAAGACAATTAATAGGCGAGGCAAGACTGAGAGGAAAGCTCTGCAGCACACGTGACTGCAAGACTTGGATCCAGGCTGAGGAACTCCAAACCAACAATCACGTGACAAGACAAGTCGTAGACACCACACAGAAACCAAGAGCATGAAAGATGCTTGGCATCATGCGTCAACACAAAGGTACCAATTAAAGCCACTCTGAGCATCATTAGGGTGACAGTCACATCGACGAGAGGCCTACATGGAGCAGCTGCTTGGGAGAACTCTTTGCAGCTTCTTAAGTCAAACATACATCTCTCAAGGCCGAGACTGTACCTTGGTGGTAGAGCACATACTTAGTAATAGTTTGTTTGTTTGTTTGTTTTTTCCACTCCTTCAATGACACAGACAGAGACCAGACTAGACAAGATTAAATGTACATAAAGGCAGGTTTATTAGGAGGTTAGGAGGCAGCCCTTTGGTGAGTTCACCAATCTCACCGGTAGAAAGGTCAGTGAAGTCACACATCCAGGCTCAAGCAAGGGAGTTTTATAGAGCTTAGGTGAGAACTGATAACTTATCAGCTAGGAGCTGGGATTGTGCCCTTATGTGGTCAAAAACTGAGACCCTGGGTGGGCACTCTAGAATGTGTTGCCAGAAACTTGGAGATAAGGAGTGATGGCCTGTTAGCCTGGAGTTTTCCCTTAGAGGGAGAGGTTGGGGGAAGGGAAGAAACTCCAGGGAGTTCTAGGTTAACACTTAGCATGTATAAAGCCCCAGGTTCAACCCCTCTCTCCCCAAGCCAAAAGCCCCCCAAACCCAACATATATCCTCCCTATGATCTAACAATTCCCCCTCTCACCCAAGGAAACAGAGAAATCTGCATCTACTCAAAGGCTTGTTCTGGAATTTACAAGGCAGACCAAACTGGAAACAATCCCAAATGGGAAACAAAATGTCCAGTAATCAAGAAGTGAGTTACCAATGGCAGGGTGTTCACTGCCGTAGGACACCGTTTGGTAACAAAGTGACAGATGGCAGACATAAACAATAGCATCACTGGGCACCAGAGAAGCCTAACGTGGAACTGCAGACTGCGGGGGTGGGGGATGGGAGTGGGGGTGGGTGGAATCTGCATGGAGGCCTGAGCTGTGGCGACAGTGGAGGAAGGTTTGATTGCAAAGGTGGGATAGAGAATTTGGAGTTGATGTATGAGAGAGTGACAATCCACGGAACATGCAGGAACTCTGTGTTTATCTTGGATCATCCCCATTCTTCTAGGGTGCAAATTTGTTGCAGAAAAACATTTCATGAAAGCAAAAGTATGTGAAGAAAATTAACCCGTATGACTTCAGTTATCGTCCCTGGGGTCCTCCCCTTTGCTATATACCTTCTTCAGAACTGTGATTATAGTGTATATTCCATGTCAACATATTTGTAATTAATACATATAAAAAAGGATACATGCAACTGAGTATTATTTTGCAACCCAAAGGCTTAATTACTGCAAGGCATTTCATCTTCTGAAGGTACTATAATTTACCAAATTGGGTATGAGGTATTGGAAAATCTCTCCATACTTTGTAAGATCTTGAGCATTCGTGTTTGTAGGTATTTTCCCAATGTCTCCCAAGGGAAACATTGGGACATGCCTTTCAGGATGTCCCAAGAGAGGGATAGGCAAGCAGCTCCAAGGAGAGCCTGGCTAGGCACACCCAAGGAGAGTTGGCGTCAAAACTTAGGAACCAAAGAGCTAACAGCAGCCAGTACTGGGTCACTATGGTCCTCACATTCATTTGGAAGACAGTTCCTAAGCCAGAGGAGACTTTCCTGGCAGGACATTTTATTTTGAAAAATCTATTCGAACAATTGTTTTTTTTTTTTTTTTTTTTTTTTTTTAGGGGCTGAGACGATGGCTCAGTCAGTAAAGTCCTTGCTATGCTTGAATGAGGCCCTGAGTTTAGATTCCCAATATCCATATTAAAGCCAGGAATCTCTCTCCCCTCCCCCTCTGTGTGTGTGTGTGTGTGTGTGTGTGTGTGTGTATGTGTGTGGCATGACCGCAAAGTGGGACACAGGGCATAAGGAATAGAGACAGTTATAGCTCACTGCCTAGCCATCCAACCAACTTGGTAAAATTCAGGTTTAGTGTGAGAGAGACTCTTATCTCAAAAAATAAGGTGTAGAGTGACTGAGGAAGACACTCCACTTTAACCTCTGGACTGCCCACATGACGCATGCAGTCATGCTTGCTACACGTACACACATGCAAACACACATGGACGTGGACATATACCACCTCTACACACACAAACATACCTTGTGGGATGACAAGCAGCTGCTGAGTAATAATACAACCTGTAGTGTTGTTGCTCTGACTTTATGGAGTCTGCTGTTCTGGCTAGCATTCAAAAAAGGGACAAGGTGTTCTGCTGAGCAGAGGGGCTGGAAACAAAGTGATCTAGGGAGTCTCTGTCACTATTCAGGTCCACCAAGGTAGGCAGGTTAGTTGGCATGGTATTATGTCCTGCAGAAGGTGGCAGTCCCTTTCATCTTTGCAATGAATCCATCTCACCCGAGGTGAGTATATGTCCAAAGTAATGTGGGTATTGCAGGTAACACTCCAAGGCACTGCATTCCGTTGTGCTCTCTTTACTAATATAATGTGGGGTGCCAGGAGGACCCTGAGGCCCATGTAACAGCTTTGGTATCAGTGCAGGCAGAACCCACACTTCCCTTTGCAATTCAACTTACAAAGGACCTTTCTTGTTATGAACGGGGCCGGGGGCAAGGGACAATTTTACATCCTTGCATCCCCAGGCTCAGCTGGCAGCTCTTTGGTTTGAGCGGTGGTTTTAGGCCACTCACACCGCTGGATTCCTAGAGAAATGTGAGGGCCTCTTCAGGTCACACATCTTTTCAGAGGAGTAGTAGGAGAAGAACGGTTGCTTAGTTTAAAACACAGATCCTCAGGGGCTGGAGAGATGGCTCAGCGGTTAAGAGCATCTTCCAGAGGTCCTGAGTTCAATTCCCAGCAACCACATGGTGGCTCACAACCATCTGTAATGGGATCTGATGCCCTCTTCTGGTGTGTCTGAAGACATCAACAGTGTACTAATATACATAAATAAATAAGCCTTAAAACAAGCAAAAACCATGGACTCTCCATCTGTGCGGTGGCAAGCCTTGCTGGGGAAGGGCCTTAGCACGGTTGCAGGCTCAGCTCTGACCGTCCTCTATGTCTGGTACCCAGCACGGGGGCAATCCAGCTTCCCCAGTGGGTTCAATGAACCCACTTCACTTTGTCTCCTGTGTGTTTAGTGCATTGGACTTTCTCCAGGATGGGCTCTTTCAGCCAAGAAGCATGGGCTTCCAGCTTATGGGCTGACATAGAAGAAGGCGCACACACATATAACATCAGAGAGGAGGTAAGTAACCAGAAGACAGCTGACCGAACAGGAGAAAGCCTGCCTTACCTGCTGCAGGTAGGCCTTTGCAAACTTTTGCTTTGTAGGCAGTTCCAGGGCTCTATGTAGAGCAGTGTCTCCACAGGAGAGGCTCACACATATGAGTTTCAGAGCGGTCAGGGGTCAGCCAGGAGGGCTCTGAGTTTTTCCACAGACTTTATTGCCTCTTCAGACCCTGACAGCAAGGCTGGGCTGGCTGCCAGCAGAAGGTGTAAATTTCTGTTTCACCCTTTTGGAATCCTGGGGAATTTACAGAAACTCTCTGGGGTGCTCTTAACGTGTGAAATGAGGACACTCTGTTCACTAGCTTCACAGGTATATGTGTTAAACAGTGGACCCCGGAGCAGTCTCCAGGAGCTCCACCTCTGCACGCTGAGCGTGTCCTGAGGGGAATTGGATGTCTCCAGACACCTCAAGGTTCTGGGTAGCTCAGGCCTCAGATGCCTTGAAGGGTTGGTACCTTCAAGGGTACCAACCTCTACCGAGGCTGCCTCTAGATCTGATGCCCCAGGCACAGGGCCTCACCCTCAGCGTTCACTCAGCTTTCATCCAAGTGGATTGGAGCTGCCTCTGTGAATCATAGAACAGGGCGGAGCTAGGAGGCTCCACATTCTGCAGGCTCACTGGGGAGTTAGCTTTGAAAGTACTGTAATTTAACCCAGATCGCAAGGGCATTGCAAGTTCAGGGCACCATCCTGGGCACTGAAAGGCCTGTTTTCGTTGTGGCTAATGGGTATGGTTGTGAGTAGGGACTTAAATAGCCTTTTCCCTCCAGGATAATGGCCAGACACTGTCAGGAAGTTGCACAATGTCAAATCTGAGTCCAGGACACAGCAGAGTTCAAAAAGATAGAGTGGAGTAGGTTGAATGTCAGCCTATTTGGATGAATTTAGGCCTTTGTCTAAAATGAGCTGTTTGGCCAGAAAGCCCACACTTGTACAAACACTGAGAGAGACCGAGTCCACTGTAGAACAGGGATAATGGGGGGCCAGCAACTTTAGTAGGGTTCTTCTATCAATTCCTAGTCATATTCTTTGAAAAATGCCCTTACTTCAGAGGAAGAGGATCAAACAGTGGGGCTGGATATGGGTCAAAGGTTTAAGGAAGACTCTGTGTCCACACAGGACTTCCTTCCTCGATCAGGGAATGCAACAGGAATCCCCACCCTGGACTGTGTTTGCTCAACAGCCTGGGAATAGCTTCTAGGTTGGAGTTCCCCACACAGGTGGACACTGTGGGGGGAAGCTCCTAGAACAGATGACAAGGTAACAAGGGTGAGACAGAATGGTTGGACCAGGAGGAAGGACCGTGGAATTCAGTGGGTGGAGGGGCTGACAGGCAAGCAAATGAGGAATACAGTTGAGTTCACGAAGTTTGTGTGTTGGGATGTAGAACTGACAAGCTGTCTCTTTTAGACACACTGTGGCATGGGAGAGCTGACAAGGAAAGCTATGTGTCCTTTTCTGCCTCTCTTCCACTTTGGGTTTGTCCCCTTGTTCTATGTGGCAGAGAGTCAATAGTCTTGGACACAGCCTCAGGGACAGCAGAGGGACAGTCTCTACAGTGGCCTTCCTGGGTATTGCCTATCAGATCTATAGTAGGGAAGAGGAACAACAGGCCATATGAAGGACAGCCCAGTCCAGACAGAGGACTTCTGTACACAGAGGGAGGGTGGACACACAACTACACTCAGATCCAGATGTCCCTCAGTTTCCCAGTCTCTAAAAAACATGTGAATTTAATATTTGATTGAATGTTATTTGAGACAATATACTTCTGGTCCTGTGGTTGTCACAAAATAGGCTCCAGTAAATGTCAGCTATCACTAAATATGTTTTTAATTATACTTAGTAAATTATACTTACTCATGTATGTGTGCATGTGATGTGTGTGGAGGTCAAATAGCAACCTGTGGGAGTCTATCCTCTGCTTCCACGAGGGATTGAGCTCAGGCTATCAGGCTTGGCAGCAAATGCCTATAGCCAATGAGCCATCTCTCTAGCTGTGCTATCTTTAAAAGTGCCTTTTTTACTCTTTTAGAGCATTTTTTGGTCTCACAGAGAAGCTGAGAGGAGGATGTAGAGATTTCTCATGGACCTACTCCCCTCAGGCAAAGCCTTCCATTTTCCCAAACGTCCCAGTTGTAGTGGTGAGTTTTTGCTATACTGCTTTATGCTCCCAGCTGGTCATGCTTCCCACCACCCGGGAAATCTTTGAATCCAGGAATGAAACACACACACACACACACACACACACACACACACAC
>JADRCD010114389.1:0-11599 GCA_019843815.1 Montemys delectorum
TCGGGGTGGCCTCTGGGGTAACCTACCAGGAGACAAGAGAGTAGGGAGGCTGGTCTCAACCTACCTGCTCAAGGAGTGAAAGCATCGGAGAGCCTGGGGCCCGAGCAGTCCGCACTGCATGCATTCTTCCCAGCAGTTTGGACAGCTGAATTGTGGGTATCCAAGCTACTGCTGTGTCACAGACCCCCTGGATGAGCCTCCAGGAGAGGAGTGGACTGTCCTGTCTCACTCAGCGAGGCAAGTCAGGTCAGGCCTGCACTACAGGCCTGCCCTACAGACAGCCTGCCACACTGAATACTAACTGGGTTGTTTCTAGGGAGCCAGACTTGGCTCTGAGCATTGGACCTAAGGAGTTGGTTCATGTAGGTTTTTTGGTTTTGGTTGGGGATTGAACCCAACATCTTATGCAGGTTAGGCAAGCATTCTTTGTGTGTGTATGTGTGTGTGTGTGTGTGTGTGTGTGTGTGTGTGTTTGAGACAGGGTCTCATTATATAGTTATGAAGCCTTGACTGGCTTAGAACTCTAGAGACCAGGCTAACCTGAATTCAAAGAGATTACCTGCCTCTGCTTCCCAAATGCTGTGCTTAAAACAGCACCACACCCAACCTTAACAGTATTTTTTTTAATTTTTAAAAATAGTACATATGACACTAAAATCCCTCTGAACACTGAAAGGCTGGGTATCACATTAGGGCTAGAGAGATGGCTCAGCTGGTAGAAGCACTCACTACTTTTACAGGCCACCCCCTTCTGGCCTCTGTGGGCACAAGGCATGCACATGACACACAGACATACATGTAGACAGAACAAACATAAGTAGAAAGCTTAAGAGCATCCCAGGCCGGGCGGTGGTGGCGCACACCTTTAATCCCAGCACTTGGGAGGCAGAGGCAGGCGGATTTCTGAGTTCGAGGACAGCCAGGGCTATACAGAGAAACCCTGTCTCAAAAAACCAACCAACCAACCAACCAACCAAACAAACAAACAAAAAAAGAGCACCCCACTGTCCCACCCCACCCCCACCCTTTGTATAATCAGACTGCAATGAAAAAAAATTGATTTTTGCCTCTTTATTGTGTGTGTGTGTGTGTGTGTGTGTGTGTGTCTGTTTGCAAAAAGGTAAGCCTGAACTGCTGAGCTAGCTCTCCAGCCTCTCTATTCATTTCTTGAAGCAAAATGGGGTTTCCAAGTCCACCGAGACCGGGACTAGAGGCTGTCTGATTCCACTGGTGGCTTGTTAACTCTACAGCTCCGGTAAAGCACACCCTGGTAGGATTTGCTGAAGGAAACAGAGGCAGGAGGATCACAAGTTCAAGGCCAGTTTGGGCTACACATTTCTGGGGGCTGGAGAGATGGCTCAGTAGCTAAGAGCACTGACTGCTTTTCCATAGGTCCCGAGTTCAATTCCCATCTGTAATGGGATCTGATACCCTCTTCTGGTGTGTCTGAAGACAGCTACACTTACATAAAATAAGTTAAAAAAAAAAAAAAAAGATGACCAACCAAACTCATTAGAAGCCTTACCCAGGCGGCGGACAGCACAGTTCTGTGGCAACCTCGGGCTGGGGTAGAGGAGAGCATTACCCAGGCAGAAAGGCACAGCTTTGAGGCAACCTCAGAGTGGGGGAGGGGGAGAGAGGGAATGGAGGAGGGACAGGGAGGGGTGGGGGAGAGGTGGAGATAACCCTCTGTAGGAGCAGAGCTGAGCAGAGCCAACCTGAAGGCAGAGCAGTCTGGAAGCCAAGCTGCTTCACTGTGGGAAGGTCATTTTAAGAAACCAAGTCGCCAGGGGTAGATAGAAAAAACTATTGTGTGGAGATCAGGCACCAGAGCTTCAACTTTGAACAGCAAAGCTCTTTCCACTGGGAAATTTCTGAAACCTAAGCAGTTTGAGCATTGCCAGGCAAATCCATACGGGCCCACAGTTGAGCTTCAGTCATTTTGCTATGTTTTTTTTTTTTTTTTTTCACCATTGCTCTCTTCAGACACACCAGAAGAGGGCACCAGGCCCCATTACAAATGGTTGTGAGCAATCTTTCCAGCCACCCAAATAAAATGTTTTTAAACAGGCTGTTTACGAGCGGTTAAGAGCACTGACTTGTCTTCCCAAGGTCCTGTGTTCAATTCCCAGCAACCACATGGTGGCTCCACAACCATCGGTAACGAGATCTGACGCCCTCTTCGGGTGTGTCTGAAGACAGCAATGGCAGTGTACTCATGCATAAAATAAAACCTTAAAGAAAAAGTTTTATTTGTTTATTTTTAGTGTTATGTGTCTGTGTATGTGTGTTCAGGACCCATGGAGGTCAGTAATTCCAGCTCAGGGCTCCCTGGAGCTGGAATTAGAGATGTTTGTGAGCCACATGGTATAGGTGCCACAGCGTGTAGGGTGCTAGAAGGGCTCTCTGCAGGAGGAGCATGTACTCCTGGCTACTGACCCATTGCTCTACCCCCAAGCTTGACACTTTAACCAGCCAGTTTTACCACTCACTTTACAACAGGCAAAGCACAGAACCACTTGACAACTGTGAGCTCACAGCTCTGCTAGGTTCCTCTCACCTCACACCCACAGCTAGATTGCTGCATCGGGGCCAGCAGGAGGGAGCAGTGACCATCAGAGCAGCTGCCTGCTCCTTCAGTTCTTTAGCAGTGTTTCCCAGTCTTAGCCAGTTGAGAGGAACATGCATGCACATGGGAGGTTGGAGAAAGCCCATTCACACGTGACAATTTTCTAAAGCTGCAAACTTTGTTTTTAAACTATATTACTCGAGGGCCTGTGAGTTGCTTAGGAGGTAAAGGCGCTTGCTGTTAAGCACGACCATTTGAGTTTGAATCCCGGGACTGACATGATAGAGAACTGTTCCTGAAGGCTGGCCTCTGACCTTGACTTGTAAGCACATGCACATACACACACATGCATGAATGCACTGAATAAAATGTTACTACTTGATATGTCACTCCATAACTTAGGCATTCATTCATTTATCTATTTTGCCCGTGCTGGGGTGGAACCCAGGACTTAGCACACATAAGGCAAGCTCTGATGGATCCCGAGACCTGGCACACACGAGCACCAAACTACAGCTCTGGAGTCTTTCTTCTTTCTAGGCAGGGTTTCTCTGTGTAGCCTTGGCTGTCCTGGAATTAGCTATGTAGACCAGGCTGGCCTCGAACTCAGAGAGATCCCCTTGCTTCTGCCTCCCAAGTGCTAGGATTAAAGGTGTGCGCCACCAGCTTCCCACTCCAGCTCTGGATTTCTAAGACAAGTTCAGGCTGGCCTTGAACTTGTATCCTTCTCTTCTACCCACCTCCTCATCCCCTAGTGCAAGGATTAGAGCTAAGCCAGTGTGAGTCTCATTTCCTAGAAACTGAGAGCTAACACCGAGGAGAGTTAGAGCAGGGGCTGTCTGGAGCTGACACACACACACACACACACACACACACACACACACACACACACAAAAGCAGGACTCAGGCTCAGGACAGTATGTCTATGAGGGCATCTCATGCAGCAGACGCACAGTGAGAAGCCAGCCCAGGACCCTGTGGGTACAGAAGGAATGAAAGACCGCAGTTCCTGATACCCTTCAGGGCCCAGTGAATCCTGTGCCTGGAGTCTTTCACAGCACATCCTCCCTCTCTCTCCCTCTCTCTCTCTCCCATGAGAAGATGAGGCACAGAAGGCAGAGGAGGAAAGCTCTGGCAGTGGGAGTAGCGTGGGGCTGCGGGGCAGCAGGTGGCAGGGGGAGGCCAGGACTGGTGCCATTCGGTTCACCTCTGTGTCCCCCAACTCTGGATGCACCCAATCAACACACCCTGAACTGAAGACTGGCTGGCTATCCTCTCATCCTGTCCCCTCTCTGTCCTCACTCACCTGCCACACAGATGTCAAAATAGTCGCCAAACTCGTTCCGGATGTGCTTCACCAGGTCTGTGGCATAGCTGAAGCCTCCTTCCTCTGCTTCCCAGTGGTCACCTACAGGGTCTGCAGGGTTGCTGGAGGTCATGGTCACTGGGTGTCCCCTGACCTCCAGACTCTTCTTGTTCCCGCTGCCTACGCCTACACTTGGCTGAGGGTCCCTCAAGGCAGACACTTCTCATTATGTGAGTCTAGCCTGACACCTGGCAAGTAGGACGTGCTGAGCAGTGGTCAGTGGTCAAATGTCCACTACGGTTTACTCTGCAGGTGCCCCACTGGTGGTAGGACCAGTGAAGGTGTGGCTCTGCACTGAGCCTGGCCTCACCCTGATGCCCTGGGTGTGGTCAGACACCCTGTCCCACCCCTCTGCTTGCTCAGAGCTCCTGGATTCTGGGTGGATTTTCTACTCATCATGAGTTCCGTGGTGGGAGCAGAAGCCACAGATTTCCCCCCCCCCCCCCAAATCAGGCTCCCACCTCCCACTCTTGAGTGCCCTGAAGATAGCAAGTCCCCAGTTGCTCCTGGGAAATTCCAACACAGTACTCACTCTATGACTAGGTCAGACAGTGCCACAGCAAATTGATGGCCCTGCGTAACTGTAACAGAGGATTATCAGGCACAAGCCACATCCCAGCTGAACTGTATACAGGTCAAGCTGTAGAAGCCGCCACCCCACCTGTGTGACCCCCACATGGACCCATTACGCACAACCATCACTGATCCCCCTGCAGCCAGCTGACCCTGGATGTGTTTAGTGCAGAGCCCAGGGAAGGTAAAGGACTTGTCTGGGGACAAGAGAAGCCTTCAGAAAAGCAAGGACCCAAGGAGGAGGGGACGGGTGCAGGCGCCACACCTCCCCTCAGCGCCATTATGTTCTTCAGGCCGAGCTGCCTGGCTCTGTGCAGATGGCCCGTAATCTCCTCCTGGCGCTGCTGGCAGCAGGTCATGTGCAGGATGGTTTCCAAGCCACAGTAGTTTACTGCGGTGCTGGCAATCATCATGGATGAGGTCTCCTTGTCTGAGCCAGGGTCTCCAGCTGGGTGCCAGGTAACATCTATGAAGAGGGGGCCCCCTGCTGCCATCCGGTCAAACCTGTAGGGATTTCTTCCGTAAGAAGGACTCCTGGGGAAAGCAAGAGCCCACTCGTCCTCCCCGGGCAAGGGAGCTGGAGCAGCAGATAACAGCTAGTTGGTATCAGAGCCCCGAGTTTACTTCCCAGGCACATTGTCTAATACTCCATCTTAGCTGCAGTATCTGTCTGTCAGATGTGGCAGATAACAGTACCTGCTCGACACCCATTAAAGTCCCGGGTCAGACGGTTGTGCAGCGCTCAGAGCAAGGCTCTGAGCTCAGTGAGTACAGCTATGGCTACCACGCTGATGTCTAACAATATCACTATTTTGTGTGAACAGCGTCCTGTGCTTCTCGGGGGAAGCACACTAGCTTTTCAGAGTCTTGACAGCTGAGGGTTCAGCAATCTCAGCAGTGGCGGGCAGAGGGCCGCACCTTAAGGAAGGCAGAGAGAAATCAACAGACTCCTGTGTTGCTCCCATGGCCTCTTTTTCATCAGCCAACAGTCCTGCAGAAGAAGGTTGAGTTCCTGAACTAGATTCAAAAGCTTCTGTGGGGGGCTGGAGAGATGGCTCAGCAGTTAAGAGCACTGACTGCTCTTTCAGAGGTCCTGAGTTCAAATCCCAGCAACCACATGGTGGCTCACAACCATCCGTAATGAGATCTGACGCCCTTTTCTGGTGTGCCTGAAGACAGCTACAGCGTACTTAGATATAATAATAAATAAATCTTCAAAAAAAAAAAAAAAAAAAAGCTTTTGTGGGCACCAGCACTGTTAAAGCTATAATGGTGTGTTTAAACATCAGGGTCTTGATTTCAGGACCGGGAAAGCAGCATATGACAAATATGGATTAAAAGGCATTAATGTTTGTGGTTGTTTTTGAGACAGGGTCTCATGTAGCCCAGACTGACCTCAAGCTCCCTATGTAGCTGAGGATGTTCTTTATTTGTTGTTTGTTTTGAAGACAAAGGTCCCACTATGTAGCCCTGGCTGTCCTAGAACTCACTATGTAGACCAGGCTGAGCTCAAACTCACAGATCTGCCTGCCACTGCCTACCAAGTGCTGAGAATAAAGCTGTGTGCTACCATGCCTGGCTCTCCACCAGGCCATCCTTGACTTCAGATCTGCTTGCTTTTGCCTCCTGAGTGCTGGGATGTCAGGCGTGTTCCCACGCCCAGTTTATGTAGTGCTAGGGATCAAATTTAAGATTTCAGACAAGCTATATACTCACTCCATCAATTTAGCTATACTCCTCCCCCTTTTTAAGACAAGGGTGTCATTACATAACCCTGGCTGGCTAGCCTGGATTCTAGGTAGCCTAGGCTGGCTTTGAACTCAATTATCCTCTTGCCTCTGAGTATTGGGATTGAGGCGCTAGTTATCAATATGCCTGGCTTTCCTTTCTCTCATCTTTGTGATTCTGTGGGACGTAGCATAGGGGTATTGTGGCCTAGCAAATCACTCTTTGATTTGAAGAAAAGGAACTGGAATTCAAAAAGTGCTATCACAAAGCATGTGGTGTTTCCTGATTTGGAAAAGCACACTCTCTGCGTCCAGCTAGCTCGACACATTCCCTGGATTGTGGTTTGTTGACTTCCTCAGGAGCCAGCCCCAAGCTCTGCCAAAGAATGCAGCCTGAGAATGAACATTTTTGGCTTACTGAGAGTGCGTCCAAACATATCTAATGCTGCTTCAGAGGGACTTTCACAGACAAGAAGTTATAAGTCGCAGACTAAACTCCTGCCTCCCCTCCCCAGTGCCTTTTCCTGCCGGGTTAAAGGGCAGCTCATGTTCCCTGCGCCGACCCCCATTATTAACCTCATTACTCACCTCGAGATGAGATTAACAGCTCCCTCAGCAGTCCGAGGGGGGAAGAACTCCAGGGAGAACCACTTGTCACCAGAGTCCATTCTGCGTCTCATCTTCTCCCGGAGTCTCTCATGCCGGTCTGGGTCCAGGCTGGGGGTGGAACATCTTGAACTGTCCTTGGAACTCTCGCTGCCACTGCTGCTGCCCTCAGATCGGGGGTTGGGGCTACCACTTCCTCTGGCCTCGTTCACCATGGCTGGATTCCTGCTGTAGAGGGTCGGGGCCGGGGGTGTTAGAGGGCTGGTAGCCAAATCCCATGCACACCCAACACGTGAGCCGGCAGCTCTGGTGGCGGTCACTGCTTTGTCAGCCAGCACGGGTGAGAGTCACGCAGCTCCTACCCAGAGGCTCCATGTGCTTTGCCCCCCTGCTGTCGTCTGGCTCTTTGTATGACCACCTCCCACTAAGCACTGAGCGGCTCTTGGGTCCTTCAGCTCACGGATCCTTGGCGACAGCTACCTGATAGAGGGTGGCACAGAAAGCCTCCTGCAGCCAGCCTCTGAGGCCCACATCCCCAGGGATGGATAACAGTGCCCAGCTGGGAGGACCTTGGCTTTTTGACGGTTCATCCCAATCTGTTTAGACACAGAGAGTGGGGAAGGAACCTTTCCTGGAGGGTGTGCCCAACTGGGCGGAGCTGTGACAAAGAGCCCTGAAGCTGGGGCCACGCAAAGGGGCGGGAGTAAGGTTTCCAGGCTAGAGAAGGCTCAGGCGCAAGTCAGAGAAGGAAGATGAATGGGGGAGGGGAGGAGCGGGCAGGCAGCGACTGCAGGGGTTAGTGGAGATTAGGCTATTAGCCATTCAGGATCACTAGATTTCCCTCACCAAAGAAAGAACAGCTCACTGTGGCTGGCCCCGCCTGGAACCTGTTATGGGCTTTCTGCAGCATGGCTAGACAGCCTGATCTCCTGAGACCACACTACTTCAAAAAGAATGTCGTGTTGGGAGCTAGAACTTGCCAGGGGCTGGGCTGCAGAGGCAGGTGGACTGAAGTCACCAAGGGTAGGGATTTATGTCCAACTCTGAACAAAGGTTGTCCCATTTGTGCCTGCCCTGCTAGCAGCTCTTCCTAAACATGCCAGTGAAGTCAAAAGGATCAGTGACCACAGTCTACCGCATATGCACTTCCAACAGGGCACAGGGCCATATTGCAGTGTAGTCTGGAAAAGACAACCAAACACTACCACTGCATAGTGATGGGCAAACACAGCAGTGGCTATCTGAGTGGTGACGTGGAGCAACAGAGGAATGGCCAGGTCAGGTTCGTTTCTTCCCAGAAAATTCCCCCTCAAAGTCAAACGCACCATTTTTGTTCTCAGCCTCAAGAATCGGAAGAAACTCATTGCTCCTTCCCTGCCCAGACTCCAGAGTACCAGTGTTATTCCCAATCTATCTGTGCCACTTCTGTTCTGACCTAAAACTGCCAGGTTCTCATGGAGAGGGAGAAAGACTTTCCTCTTCCACACAAGGGAGATGTTTCATTTTCACTGCTGGAACAAAACCCGAGGAGCTGACTCAGGCACAGCAAACTGCTACAAGGTTTAAGTATTTCTTTTTTTTTTCCTTTTCTTTTTCTTTTTTTTTTTTTTGGTTTTTCGAGACAGGGTTTCTCTGTATAGCCCTGGCTGTCCTGGAATTCACTCTGTAGACCAGGCTGGCTTCGAACTCAGAAAGCCGCCTGCCTCTGCCTCCCAAGTGCTGGATTAAAGGCATGTGCCACCACTGCCCAGCTAGGTTTAAGTATTTCTAATACGAGCCATATATCAACCAGTACCCCCCAGCTATCCATTATTAGTTGAACTCCCATATCACACAAGATTGAGACTGAACTGACAAATTTCTTTACCCTTCTACTGTCCAGTCCCTTGCCTGAGACTGGGACCAGAAAGACCAGTTTCAGATGTGACATCCCCACTGCCTGAGAGAGTAGTAAACAGGCAGTAGTCACTGGGCCCAAAACTGTCAAGACCTCCACACCAGTCTCAAATGCCCTGCTGTCACCTACTGATCCTTTAATTAAGACTGACAAACACTGAGCCCACCACTCCCAGAAGCGTTGTGATAGATGTTTGTGAACCGCAGGACGCTATGGGCACACGGGGGTTGAAGCTAATGGTCCACTGTTCCTTTCCAGATACCGTCAGGGAGGCAGGTTTAAGAGACTATGGCAACCAGGCATGACAGCGCACATATTTAATCCCAGCTCTTAGGAGGCAATGAATCTCTGAATTCGAGGCCTGATCTACAGAGAGTTCCAGAACAGCTGAGAAACTGTCTCGAAAAACAAACCAAACCAAACAAAATCCCAGAGAACGAGCGAGAGAGCTAGACAGAGAGACACTATGGTAGGCAGCCACCTTGGTCTGAGGGATGGGAATCGGGTCACCTGGTCAATGGGTCACAGGCCGTGGCGGGGATGCGGGTCCCAGACGGCTGCAGGGGCTGGATCACTGCCTCAGATCCAGAACTCCTTTAACTTTGGGATACCTTCGTGCAAGTAGTGGGGCTGGGGTGACAGCCACCATGAGTTCATAGACCCTAAGAGCCACCGAGCCTTCACGTGCAGAGGGCGGGCCAACCCCTAACTGCTCGCCCACAGGTCCGGCCTGAGGTGGGGTGTACCCGACTCCGCGAATCCCTCCGCCGCGTCCCAAGCCTTTTGCGTTACTTCCTGCGTCAGATCAATGGCCGCCTGGGTGCCACCTCCCCGGCGTAGGCAGAGAAGGCGGGGCGCAGCTGTCGGTTGCTAAGGGAAACAGGACGGGCGGCAGGCGGAAGCCACAAAAGACCATGGCCGGAAGTCCCGCCCCAACATGGCCGCGCCCGGAGGTCTCATGGGAAGCCAGCCAAGTACTGCGTCATGTGACGCGAGCTCTCGCCCCACCCGTCTGCAGCCACTCCCTGTCTCCCGACCCAAAGCTCGAGAGGGCCACGTGACCCTTCCGGGGCCAGTCACGTGAGGCGCGATCCTGGGTGGGAGGGGGGTTGGCCTAGGTGGTCCGGAGTGGCAGGAAAGGAGGAAGATGGCGGGGTGCAGGGGGTCCGTGTGCTGCTGCTGCAGGTGGTGTTGCTGCTGCGGTGAACGCGAGAGCCGCACCCCCGAGGAGCTGGTGAGCGGCCGCCTGGCTGGGGAAGGGGTAGTTGCTTAGGGATGACAAGATGACAAGAGGCGTTGCCGGGGGTGGGGCCGCGCCGAACCGCGCTGCAGGTGGCTGCGGGTGGGGCCCGGGGACCGCAGCCTGGGCTCTGGGAGCATCCGTCTTTCTTCCGCGTGCCCAAGTCAGAGTTCTATTCTCATAACCTCTCTCAGGACTCTGAGGGGGGATCTCGGCCACTTTGGGTTAATGCCATCCATATTCTCTTTTATCGGAAAGGAGTTTTGAATGAAGCAAGCATTTTAGAATGAGCCCTTTCGCAGGACTTGATGCTCATGCAGTTGGTTTAGTTTCTCCGGCCTTTTCTTATTCTCCCCTTCACTCTTTCTGGGTCACTGATGATCCAGCTTCCCCCTGCAGTGCAGCCGGGGAAAACTTGAGTTGTGTTCTCAGAGTAGATACATTCCCTCTGATTTCATATTCAGTCTGTTGTCAAGTGAAACGCGAATTTTCTCCTCAATTAAGCTGCCATCAGACATCTTTCAGGTGTCCTGAAGGTGAGCATTATGATTTAAAGAATTCGTTGATCGATAGAAATGTAGAGCTCAGCTGTCGACTATCCATCCCAACATGTTTATGAAATTTTGTTCCTCCTTGAAGATGGCTCTAGCTAATTTCGATTTTAATAATACCCTACCCTTAACCCATTAAAAGGTCTCCATTCTGTGAATCTATTTTTCTAGACTATCCTTGGGGAGACACAGGAAGAGGAGGATGAGATCCTTCCAAGGAAAGACTATGAGGTGAGGTGTTCGGATGCTGTCTTGGGTAACTGAAGTAGTGAGAGGCCTGGGTGCTTCAGGCCTTCAACAGAGGTGCTCTTTGACCATCTGCCTCAAGGAATGGGGGTAGGGGGAGATAATAGACTTGGGAAGTGCTGCCTAGCAAGTCCTTTCCTCTCTTAACCCGGACGCATAGTCTGGTGGTGATGCATTCTGAGTTCTGCCTTGATATAGAGCGAGTTTGCCATTAAACTTTTATACCTTACAGAGGCCCAGGGTCGAAGCTCTTTCCTGTGAGTGCTCACAACAGTCTTCCTCAGGAGCTATTAGGAGGCCTTGCTTCTCTCTCTCTGACCTATTCTTGTTTATAGTTTCCAGTTTCAGACATGGGATTTTGAAGAGTGGGGCCACGTGTTATGGTGTCCCTTTAGTCCACACTGGACTTGGGAGGCCGAGACGGGAAGACCCCTTCTGGGAATTCACAAAGGCTGCTCCATCAATCTTAGCCAACTTTTTTTTTTTTTGAAAGATTTATTTATTTAAGTAATGTATATTAGTATACTGTAGCTGTCTTCAGACCCTGGTCCCTATTACAGATGGTCATAAGCCTGTGGTTGCTGGGAATTGAACTCAAGACCTCTGGAAGAGCAGTCAGTGCGCTTAACTGCTAGCCATCTCGTTAGCCTCCCTATCCAGCTTTTTTTTTTCTATCCAACCTTTTTTTTTTTTTAAAGATTTATTTATTTATTGTTATATGTAAATACACTGTAGCCGTCTTCAGACACACCAGAAGAGGGCATCAGATCTCATTATGGATGGTTGTGAGCCACCATGTGGTTGCTGGGAATTGAACTCAGTAC
>JADRCD010114412.1:0-17293 GCA_019843815.1 Montemys delectorum
ATGTATGTATGTATGTATGTATGTATGTATGTGTGTGTGTATGTTTATATGTACATAAGTCTGTGGTATATGCATGTGGAATTCAGAGGACAACCCTGTGTGCAGCTACCCAGGTTCTATCCACTTTTTCATTGGTTGGTTGGTTTTCAGGCAATAGTTCTTATCGTATGGAGGAGCCACATATCAGATACCCCGCATTTCAGATATTTACATTATAATTCTTGACAGTAACAAAATTGCAGTTATTATGTAGTAACAAAATAATTATATGGCTAGGGCTCACCACAACATGAAGAGTTGTATTAAAAAGTCGCAGCATTAGGTAGGTTAAGAGCAACTGGCTTGAGTAGTCTCTCTCATCTGCCTGAGACCTCTCAAGGCTGGTTGGTGAAGGAGCCCTAGGGATCTGCCTCTCCAGCACTGGAGTCCCAAGGGTGTAGACACCATATTTGGCTTTTTGTTTATTTTAGGTTTGATTTTTGGGAGGAGACTTTGTTTTGTTTTGTTTTGTTTTGTTTTGTTTTGTTTTGAGACAGGGTCTCATGTATAGCTGCTGATCTGGAATGCACTATGTAGACCAGGCTGACTTTGAACTCATAGAGATCATTCTCCCTCTGCCTCCTGAGTGCTCCAGCAGGCCAGCTTCAGGCTTCTTTTAAACATGCATTCTGGGTCTAAATTCCAGGTTGTCATGCTTGTAAGGCAGGTGCTTTACTGACTGAGCTATGCCTCTATCCCACAGCACTTACATGTAACAAGTAATTTAATAGAAAACAAATCCCTTTTGTACAGGCTCCCAGGATTATTTCATAAATATTGACCTCAAACTCTGTTTATACTCTCATTTCCACCTATGATACAAACCTTGGTCAAAACCTAAGGTTTAGATCATGTATTTCTATTTGTTATGTTTTTAAGGTGAGAGGCGGGGTTATGTGCTTGCAAATTAAAGAGATTAAGTCAAATTGTCTTCCATAACTAAAATTGACTAAATTAAATTAATACTTGACAACAGATTGAAGCACTGTATAAAACTATTGTCTTAAAAATATATTTCATAACAAGAACACAGGTAGAGTTTTCCTCCAGAAAACCCGAATTATGAAGATACAGGCTAAGCTTGTATAATGAAAAGAAAACAGCTATTTGTTTTCAAAAGGGACTGTTGCATGAAAACAGATTCCTTCCCAAATTGAGCTTTTGGTGTGTTTGTATTGACTCCTGGCTAAGAAGCCTGATTTGCATGGACCACACATACTGAATAATTTGTGAAATTATGCTCATGTCTAGAGCAAAGAAAAAGCCCACTTTTTTTTTTTTTTTTCATTTTGGTGCCATTAGACTCATGTGTCTTCTAACAGATCTCTGCAGTTTTAAAATAACAATCAGCCTGGATGTACTGGCCTTCATCATTTGCAAGTGGGTCTCGTGACCCCGGGGTACCTTCATTGCAACTGGAATGAAAAATGCAGGACTCTGACAGCCAGCATTGAGCATTACACAGAAAAAGTCTAATTAGCATTTCTGTGCTAATTAAAAGCAACGCTGGGCTAGTTCCAATATCATGCTTTTAAATGGCGGGTGTCTCAAGAGAACAAAGTTGGTGATAAAATGCGTTTCCAAAGGAAAAGCCCCTCGCAAACTTTCCTAAGTGATGGGATTTGCTGCTGTTATTTACGTCTCATTATAAGGGTGTGACTTTTTTAAATCAGTTTTCCACTTTCACTCTCTCCTGCTTTGCAAGCGATGGGGAATTCAGTGTGTTTTTCTGCTTGCTTAAATCCTCTGACCGTCAGCTTTCACACAAAATTAATTAAGGATTTTCTAAATGGAGAACACGCCATGAAAGACAGAAGCAGTTCGGGATTTGCGGTCTTTCTTTCAGACAGTGCAAAATACACAGTGTTCCAAGCCTCTCCAGCCTTTCCTGGAAAAGAAAAAGTTAGAGACAAACACCACCTTGCCTGAAACCCAACAGTTCTTTCAAATAAACAGATGACGGCTGCTGATTAAATACCTTTTTCAAACATTGCCCAATTATTCCAACTCACAAAGGTTCTACATGGTGTTAAATCTGATTTTCTTTCCAAGCAGAATGTCGGGGGGATCATGGGGAGGTGGGGAGAGGGGGAAGCTATTGTTCCACCACATTCCATTCCTGTTAAATCAACTTGATATACGCGATAAATTAAGTCTGCACTGCAGGTCAGTGAATTTCTATTAACTACTTATTATGGAAGAAAGGAAAGCGGTCTAGTCAAGAACTCTTACACATCAGCCGAAGCAAGCTGTCACTCTGTTTAACTTTCACAATAAATGTGCCTCTGTCTCACACATGTGAAAGAAAAGGGGGGGAAATCCCATCATTTAGCATTTAAGCTCTGATGGCCAATGTGCATGAAGCTGAAGGAGCAGCCCTACCTTAGGGTGACTGCTTTCCCCAATTTAAAAAGCTCTGGATTTTGATAAGATTTGCTGATTTATCAGGCCTCCATTCAAAAACAGGCCTCCGGGGGTTTTGAAAGCATGGCCACCTGGTTGACATTTGTGTGGCCAGGACCACAAATCCACACCATCTGTTTCTACCAGATCCAGTGACTGTAGGGTAAAATGAAACCCTCCCCTCTGAGTAAGTCCCCAGAGAAGGAATGGCTTCACTTCTCCATGGGAGGTGAGCTGAGCCAGAGTCTGGGAGGACAACCTCAGAGAGAATTCTGTGAGAGGATTAGAAGTGCTGAGGTGCAGAAAAAAGTCTGGGCCACCAGACACACTGGGTTCTAAACACCATGAGCAGCCCTGGGCTCATCAGGGGAGAAGTTACAGGTAGAATGATGAGCAGTAACAAACCATGCAGGCCCTGTCCTTCCTGTGTCCACCTTGCAGAAGGCCAGGCACCCAGGACAGAAGACTTCCTCCTGGGAACGGCTCCCTGGACAGCTGGCAGTGTGCATGTGGCTCTAACCACTGTTCACAGTACAGGTGTGACGGTGCCTGCTAACACTTGCTGGCTTCTCCCAATTCAGATTCCTAATAATTATTCTGAAAGCCAAGAAGAATTCCAGAAAAGTGAGTGTGGGAATTAATGAGTGGATTCATCAACCCAAATGTAAACAATTTAAATTACAATAAAGTCAGTGAAAGCAAACGCATTCAGGACAAATTGAGGCACATGTGTAGGAAAATAAAAATGTTTGGGAAAAGATGTTAAGGTTTATGTTACAAATACATGTGTATACACACACACACACACACACACACACACACACACACACAGTTTCCAATGAATAATCACAATTTTTTTAAAAAAAAAAAAGTGTTTCATGGAAGCAACTCAAAGTAAAGACCATGATTTCTCAAATAAAAAATATAGTACATTAATTTTCTAGGTGAAATTAATTTCACTAATCTATTAAAAATACTATTTCAACATGTAACCAATATAAAAAATGTATTAAATAGATGCATTTGTACTTTCTTTTCTGTACTGTCTTTAAAACCTAGAATTTGCTACTTAGTATTTACAGTAATGTTAGTGTAATAACATATTGACTATAATTATTCTCTGTTAGGATTAACCACAGTTTAAGGTCTCAGAGAGTGAATGTTTGCTGTTAAGATCAAAAGGAGTGATGACAAAAGAAATGTCACCAGATTCACATTTGAAGTCAGAGATACACCACCACACAGTCCCAAGGTGAGTCATGACGTTCAGGTCAACAACCAACCACATCCAGAACAGTGTTCATGCTGTGGTAAGACTGGTATACATCTTAATGTGCCGCCAGTTGTCTGAAAACACACACATATACAAGTCAATAAATGTACAGTATTTATTAATGATAATGAGCAGCTAGGTTACTAATTATATATTTACTGTGATTTTAAAGTGAACTATTTACTGAAAAATTTTTTCTTTAAGGCAATTTGTCATGTTAGGGTTTTATTGCTATGAAGAGACACCATGGCCAAGGCAACTTTTATAAAGTAGAACATCAAAGTGAGCATGTTGTACAGTTTCAGAAGTTCAGTGTGCAGTCATCATGGCGGGAAGCATGGCAGCACACAGGAAGACAGAGTACTGGAGGAGTTGAGAGCTCTACATCTTGATCCACAGGCAGAAGAAGGAGACTGTGTTCCACACTGGGCAAGCTTGAGCGTATATGAGACCTCAAAGCCTGCCCCACAGTGACACACTTCCTCCAAGAAGGCCCCACACCTACTCCAACAAAGCCATACCTCCTAATAGTGCTTTTCCCTAAGGGCCAAGCATTCACACAAGTCTCTGGGGGCCATTCCTATTCAAATACCACACATGTATATTAGTTAACTTTTCTCACTGCTATGACAAAACACCCTGCAATGGTAACTTAAGGGAGGAAGAGTTTATCACAGCAGGAAAGTTGCACAGCAGGCTGGCCATAATGCATCTATAGCCTTGAAGTAGAAGAAATGACTGCCAGGACTTGTTGGATTTCTCCTTTTACATTGTCCAGGTCCCCAACCCACGATGACATCCACAGTGGAAAAGTCTTTGCACCTCAATGAACCTGACACAGGCATACAGAAGTGCTCTTCCACTAGGTGGTTCTGGATCCCATCAAGTGGCTAGCCATCACAGTGCTACACCTGCAGCAGGTTCACCATGCCTTGCTTAGCATGTCTTTTGAGTGTAGCTATCCGTTGCACATGATTTGCTCTCATGTGGCTGTATTCTTTGTGGCCTTAGGAACAATAGTCTATACCATACACATAGGTGCCTTATAGCCTAAAGCTCAATAGTCTATACCACTTTGGGTATGTATGAATGCACACTATGATGTTCATGCAAAACAACACCATTGAATGATGCATTTTGCTGAATTATCCTCCTCATTAAATGATACATGATTCTGTTGAGAAGGTATAAAAACATTTTAGGACAAAGCCAAGACTTACATATCTCCCCCTAAAAATGAGAGAACAAAATGACCAAAGTACAATACTTCAAAAAAGAAGAAAAATAAAGACAGAGAACATTCTCTGAAGAATAAGTTGATTCTGAAGACTGTAGGGATAAACTTCAAGCAAAAGTAGTATAAAAAGGTCCAGACATGATCTGGAGGTATGTCTCAGCAGGCAAGAGCAGCCTCTGTGAAGCATGGGGACCTGAGCTTGAATTACCCACACCCCATATAAAAAGCTCAGCATAGCTGTTGGCTCACCTATAACCCCATTATTGTGCAAAGGCAGAGAGAAATAAGAGGATCTCTAAGACTGCCTGACTGTAAGCATAGCTCCATATTCTGGGGAAAATCATGTTTCCAGAGAATGGAGTAGAGAAAGACTCAGAAAGATGGTCAATATTCCTCACTGACCTCAACACTTGCTCATGACATGTGTACATATACACACATGAATGCCTCTCTCTCTCTCTCTCTCTCTCTCTCTCTCTCTCTCTCTCTCTCTCTCTCACACACACACACACACACACACACACACACACACACACACTACAAAAGAAAAGATGCAGACACATGTCTCTACATAAGGTAAATAACAAATTTAAGGAATTTTTATAGAGAAACATAAAGGAAACAATAAATAATGGAATAGGCATCAGAGTTGTTCCAGCCTTCTTATTAGCAGCCTTCATCTCTGAGAATCACCTTGCTGAGGAGAGAGGACACACACTCTTTTGGGTTGGAATAAATACAGAGATGCAGATTTAGAGGAAGATGTGTAATCTAAGAACATGATTAGAAAAAGAGAGCCAAGAATAGACTGGAAGAGTACAGTAGAACACCCAGATAAAAAAAGAAGAGTATTCAGTAACCAGAGCCATTAAAATTAGGATATGGGAAAAGCAGGATAACCAAAAACGGATCTTAGAATAGAGAGAGAAAACTTTGAGTTGTTACACTAACCAGGAATCAACATAAATGAGACCATTTGAATGATCAGCAGGAGTAAACCTTGATTTGTGAAGTTTAAATTTGTGCAATTTCATAGGCAAGCTATAAAGAAAATGCTGAAAGGAAATATGTGGCTATAGCTGAAAGCAAGGGACCATTAGTATTTGATGAGGTGGAGTTTAATGTCAAAGTCCTTAGCTGGGAAAGAGCATGATTCATAGATTAGGAAGTATATACCCTCTTAAGTATATCTACTGAGGTGCAACATAAATGTCATGTATCATGCAGCATGCAATATAGAAGCTAAACATAAAATGCATTTTTAAAACATTGACAGGTATTTTAGGGTACATGCTTTTAGTTCTAGCACTTGAGAGGCAGAGGCAGGTGGAGCTCTGTAAAGCCAAAGCCAGTCTGATCTACAAAAGAAGTTCCAGGCTAGCCAGGGCTACATACACAGTGAGCCCTTGTGTCAAAAAAACTATGTAAAATTTGAGATATTGGTGAAATATTGTTTTAGTTTGAAGCCTTGATATGTACTTCTGGGTATTATATAGATCTAGTTCAAAACCAGTCAGAGAAAAGTTGCATAGGGCAGTTTGTAAGCTTTCCTTCATCGCCTATGTTAAGGGCTGGATGGTACCCACTGAAAAATTCATGTTGAAGCCTAGTAGTTCAGAATATGACTGCCTTTGAAGATGGTGCCTTTGAAGGAATAGAAGTGAACACTGTGTCATTACACTGGGCCTAATTCAGTCTGACTAACTCATTTCCAAGAAGAAGAAATTTGGTCAAAATAAAAAGATTTGAGTAGTGTCCAAACAAAGAAGAAAGGCCATAGAAGACAAGTAGAAGATAAGTCCATTGGCAAGTCCATTGGAGAGGCGCAACCTGTCAATACTGTGGCTTTTAACTTCTGGTCTCCAGACGATGAGAAAGTATATTTATGTGTCTTTAAATACAAATGTGTGGGGTTTTGTTATGGTTTCTTTACCAAACCAATACAACCTATCTACATTGAAACTTTTACTGTGTGTGTGTGTGTGTATGTCTGTGTGTGTCTGTATGTGTCTGTGTCTCTGTGTGTCTATGTCTCTGTGTGTCTGTGTGTATGTCTGTGCATGTCTGTGTCTGTGTATGCTTGTGTGTTCCTGTGTGTGTGTGTGTATGTGTGTCCTCACATAGAGATAAACAATCCATAGATCATTTATAAAACTAATCACGTGTAAAAATATATTTAAGATGATAAGACCTAGAGATGTACTCAGTGGTAGTGCATTAGAATGGGAGAAAAAGGGGAGGGGAGGGAATACATGTAGGATTGTCCAATTAAAGACTGAGATAACTAGAAATAAAATAATAAGACATTTCCTTCCCCCAACAAAGTATGACTTCAAGGAAATTAAAGTGTTAGGTAAAAGTAGAAATCAAGAGGCTGGAGAGATGGCTCCGTGGTTAAGAGCACTGGCTGCTCTTCCAGAGGTCCTGAGTTCAAATCCTAGTAACTACATGGTGGCTCACAACCATCTGTGATAAGATCCAATGCCCTCTTCTGGTGTGTCTAGAGATAACTACAGTGTATTCATATAAATGAAATAAATAAAATCTTTTTTTTAAAAAAAAGTAGAAATCAAAAGAAAGAAAATACCTAAAAAGTAATAAAAAGAACAATTTATTTGAATGAAAAGTAAAAAGTCTCACAAACTTCATTGAAAAATAAACACCGTATACTATATACAGACGGCACAATTGCATTTGCTGATGTAAAAGTCCATTGAGTTAAGCCTCTGCCATGGCCTTGAGCAAATTTTGAATGAGTGTATGATTCAACTGCGCCAGCCTGCTGATCTTAGCATGATAACATGTTGCATGCTTGCTCTTGATAGTCATGTGCTTTGTAAGGCCTTACAAAATGAACAATTTTAAACCCAGAGGAACATAAGGGAGAGAAGGCTCTTAGCGTAGAGGTTTTAAAGGTCAAAATAAATGGAAACAACAAGGAGAAAGCACTTGGTATTAAAGAGAAGGCTCGTCATCGTCTGAAAGGTCCTCCACCGAATTCTCTTCGCCCAGTGCCTTCCTGGCGAAGGCATATCTGGGGGATGAAAATGCAGTGCACAGGGTACCAAACATCAGCAACTCCACGGCAAAGAGATAAGACAGACACCATCACAGCTTAAACTGTCAGGAGGAAAAGCTAATTCCAGGGCTAGTCTCAGTCACAGATACCAAAGGAAATGTCTCAAGTGGAATCTAATTCATTGTTACATTAAACTGTAAAACAGAAAAAGAAGACACGAGTACATTGTTGTTGTCGCATGACAAGAAGACTTAATGTCACAAATCCCTATATCTATACTTAGGAAGTTTAAATGAAACTTAAATTGGAGTTCCAATATGATATTTAATTTTCTCTTCATAAATGACAGTATTTCATGTGAGAGAATAATTGAGTAAAACAATGAAGCAAATTATTTCAAGAAGAGGTCTACTTTATTTGATATCAAATTCAGCATAAACTTACTGACATTTAGACTGCTGGCACATGATAGGAAGTCAAGAATAAGGCATGCACACATAAGGGCACCTTGTACAGGAGGGGTAGCAGTTTAGTCCGTTGGTCTAAAATGATTAAAAACAATTCATATTATCCACACAGGAAATAATGTGTACTCAATTTACATCTCATCAGATAAATTAAAGGTGCACTAAGGGTATAAACATAAAAATGAAATAAACAAAAAATATTTTGAGAGCATCTAGAAGACTGTATGTATTACTGAGGAGAGGGACGTTTGTTCTTATCTCTGACTGGAAAGCCAGAGAGCATCGAAGAGAGGACAGACATAGTGAGCAAACTAAGAAAGGTGTTGGGGTTGTAGCACCTTTGGTAAAATTCCTGTCGAGCATACACAGGCCTTGGATATGCAGGTGGAGAGGTCAAGGTTGGAGGCCTGCTCAGAATATATTAAATAAACACTTTCTAAAAGTCAAATCAAAGCAAAACAAGAAGCTAAATGTGCACTTGGAAGGAGAGAGGTTACACTAAATGTAGTCAAGGGACAAACAGATCTGGAAAGAGCATGCCTGTTGTAACACAGGAAAAGAGGAGAGTGTGAGACAAAGTTCTTCCCAAAGGAAAAGAGTCAGAGAAAACTCAGAAAGGACCTTCTGTCAAAGACCATAAAAATGTTCAAAGACCTCTGAGCACACTGCTGATGCTAAAAATATAAGTGGAGATGTTGTTTGTGCCCATTAGATTGGCAAAATTTCAAAGAATAATAATCGTTCATATTGGTCTTTACATATCCACTTCATATTTCTTCAAAAAGAAAAATGTGGAGGTCATGAATAAAAATGTATTTTAAAGAAAATGTCAATTTTCAAAGCATTTTTAGTGAACCTCAACAAATATTCTTGACCCCCAAAACCTTCCCCTCAGGAGAAACTAATGGAAGAAATATAAGGCCAAGGGGCTGTAGAGATGGGAATGGGTCAATGGCAAAGTATACATGTTCTTTGTGGACTACGCAAGGGAATAGTGAAACCATTGAATTGAACCACTCCATGGGTGGAAAGAAAGGTTTTTTTTGGGGTACTTAAACTATCAAGGCCATCTGAGGGTGGTAAAGCCCAGAAGACAGCAGAAGGCAGCAAGAGCCCTGTCAGTTTTAAGAAGGTATGTTGTGGTGGTCAGGAGGCTGTGGTCTGGAACAGCCTGAGGGTTGGAGTTTACAGGCCAGAACATCTTGACAACTAGTGTTGGGACTTGAATCTGTTACAGGTTTATTTGAGTTCATAGGGAATTACATGCCTCATTGTCAGAGGTAGGTATCTGTAGGAGCAGATAAAGGGAGTAATAGCTTTTCCTGGTGAACATAAACCTGCTTCACAAGCTTCCTGAGGCATGCTGAATGAAGGCTTTTGTTCATCTACTAGCAGTCTTTCTGTTAACCTGCTCAGAGACCAGCCTGAACAGACCCCAGGCTGTCATTTATGATATTGTCAGCAGCACCACCATTTTGGAGACCCACATTTTACCTAACATAGAGGACCTGGTTTGGTTTCCAGCATCCACACTGGATCACTCACAACCACCTGTAACTACAGCTCAAGAGAGAGCTGATGCCTCTGGCTTTTGCAGGCACCTGAACTCGTGCACATTCCTACAAAGAGACACATACACTTACAGAAATAAAATATAAACAAAGAAAAATAAGAAATGCGAGGTGAAATAAACAAGAATTTGGTAAAGGATATTTTATTGCTTAAAAGATCAAGAGTCACAATGGCAACACACACATAAAGAGAATGTTCACTAAGTGGATTCTCCAGGAAGTATATAACCATACAAGGCATGAGTTAGACATCAATCAGGTGGGATAAAAGGCGTTTTCACAAGGCTTTTTCAGTGGCTTAACACGTATCAGAATATGCTATGAAGAAAATATGGCATTCATATTTCTGAAAGATATATGTTTAAAAACAATTATGAAATTTCTTAAGATTTTCCTTTACATAAGTATAGGTATAGTTTGTGTGTGATTACATGATATGATAATTTACATTGATGATCAGTTGGCCAGCATCTGGTATCACCCAGCAGAGTCCTTTTGGCTTGCCTGCGAGGATTTATCTAAACTGGATTAGCTTCTGGAAGTACCTGGGAAGAATTGATTAGGATAATTGAGGTAGGAAGACCAACTTTTAAATATGGCTGGGGACATTTCATAGGCTAGAGCCCCGAACTGAGGAAGAAAAAGAAAGGGAGCTCAGGACCAACATTCATCGCTGCTTCCTGACTGGGAGCACCACAATATGAGCAGCTGCCTCAAGCTCAAGTGTTTCCAGAGCTTTCCTGCTGTGACAGGGAGTACCACCAAACTATGAGCCAGAGTAAACCCTTCCTCCTCTTAGTAGCTTCTGTCAGGGCTTTTCATCTTGGCAACAGAAAGAATAAAATACATGATCATATAGACAAATAAAGACATTTGTTTGTGCACTCATCTATTGTTTTATATGTTTATTATATGATATATATGCCATTCATCATATGAAAGAGAATGCATGGCCAGCTAGGAAGTAAAGAAAGAAAGGTGAATACATGTCATTAAAACCACTGATACATAGTATAGAGTGTCAAATATGCATGCCTCCTTTTGTTATTTCCAAGCTGTACATTTTGCCTTTTAATAGTTCTGGAGTGAAAAAGACTCTTGCAATTGGTAGATCTGATGGCTCACAGCTAAGTGGTTTGGGCTTTCCTTGCATCATCATCCATAAACAATATTTCCTAAGTCTATGAGCTACAACATTACAGAATATCATTCCCCTTGAACAATGCTTTCAATCCCAGTCAATGGCACATCCAAAAAACCAGTAGAAAGAACCTTTAAAACGCAGTCCTTTATTTCTTTAAATAGGTTTTTGAAAAAGGCATAGGATTAAAATGGACCCATCAGGTCCCATCTACTGACCAACAACCCAGCAGTGTTTAAAGTATGCAATGGGCTGAGGGGGTGGGAGGCCATCAATTAAAATCCACATATTTAGCCAAAAACACTCCCATGTCCCTTCAGCAACCAGTAGGCAACCTGAGTGAAGCCACAGCAAGTTTTTCAGCCTTGACTGTCAGTACCCCAGAGAACTCAGGTCCTAACCTTAAAGTCTTCTTTCTTATAGTCCTAGGAAAGTAGTTTTCAACCTTCCTAATGCTATGACCCTTTAATACAGCTCCTGATGTGGTGACCCCAACCATAAAATTATTTTCATCATAGCTTCATAACTGTAGTTTTGCTGATGTTATGAATCTTAATGCAAATATCTGATATGCAGGATGTATTTTCATTGTTATAAATGGACCTTGAGGGTCATGACCCATAGGTTAAGAACCACTGTCCAAGGAGCTGACAGAGCAGACGGGGAACATCTCTCAGGGTCATAAGGAGAATGAATGTCCAGAGCAAACTGAATTTGGCCACAATGCTTAGGAGATAGAAGCCTTTATTTGAATACCAGTGTGCCCATTTAAGATACTAGCACTATCTGACTTCACTCACAGGGGTCTACAAGTCAACATTTAAGAATGTGAAATGTTGTCTGCACCCTGTATCCATCGGCTTTAGATTGTAGTTAATATGCAGGGAAAGGGGTGAGTTTCTTTAGAATCCTTCAGTAATAAAGGCATCAATAATCTTCCACAATTGAGTAACTGGGTTAGTCTTACGATCTGAAAGCTCACATGACAGCTCCATCTTTCTCCCTCTCACCTCCTCATCTACCTGTATGATATCCAAGCCGCCCTTAGCTCTCAGCTCCTTTCCCTAGAGTTAGTGCTGGGACAGAACGCAGTTCTCTGATCTGTCACCATTGGAGACTCTCTTCATTGGGATCCGAAATATGCCACCACAGCCTGTTCCCTGATCTTTATTTATACATGGCCCTGTGGATTTTGTCTCAGCAACTGCCTCTCACTCATTTTCTAGTCCATCTTCTCATGCTGGATACTTCAGGAAAATGAAGGGAGATATTTAAGCATGTCATTGTATGTGATTAAATTAATTCCTATGAAATCTCTCAATGATGTAGATTTGAAATTTGGAAGATTTTTAGGAGAAAAGATGGCTACCACTTTGAAGATACTCACCCCCACCAAAAAGATGGAAAAATAAAACTAATTATGAACACTGGGCCATCATATAGCAATGGTTCCTTTATTCTTAAGCCTTATATGTCTAGGCATATAATATAGATAGAGGTGAGCAAAGAGGATGAGTAAATGGCCGAGACAGTAGTGATTGATTGATACTATCAAGACAGATTAAAGTTGGCCAACCATAGAAAGTCCAGGGCCAGCAACAGTCACATGGTAAAAGTAGCTTTTAATTTAATGGAGTCAACAGAGATTGGCAGTGGGCAGGGGGTGCAGATTAAGAAAAAGCTAGAAACCGTATTGAAGAAATGTCCTTTCCTTTTGCTTTTGAGGAGTGATGGAGACAAAGTGAGTAGCTGTGGTTTTTCTAAGCCCAGGGTTTTGATGTAGGGTTCTCCACGTTGTGAACTTCACAAAGCCTCCCTGTTAAGGGAAGCAATAAAGCCGAATTTAACTGGTGTACAGAACTACTGCTGTCTGGAATTAGAAACATCTTCTTTGCCTGAAGGAATGTGTCTGCCTGAAGAGAGGACATATTTCTAGTTAGCACATAATAACTGTTAATGGCTCCCAGATTCTTCATTACTCCATCTGCAGAGAAGTAGAGAATCTAAGTCTTCTACATCTTCGGCAGCAGAACATTAGGAACACAGCAAAATGGCAGCCTCTCTTTCCTACCCTTTAAAAATTTGAAACTCAGCTGCCATGCTGTAAGGAAGCCTGGGCAACTTGAAAATGTTCCATCCAGGTAGTCTGTCTGCCAGTCCCAGCTGGAGGCCTGGCCAATAGCCAGCAGCCAAAGATGACACTCAGCTGCTGAGCCTCCAACCTTCTTGACTCTCCACCAGAGGCCTGGAGTAGAGACATAATACCTAAGTAGTTTCAAGCACTGTGGCTGCCTCTTGCCAGATTGCTTAGGCATGGCTGATGGAGGGGCACTAGCTATCAGCCATCGAGAACACTCTCCACCCAGGAGCATCTCAGTTTCCTTAGGGGCTCTACACAAGCTTCCAGTTGCCTCACTTTGGCTGTGCCAGGATTTGACCACCAGCTTGAATCCTTAACTTCAAGCATGCACTGTCATGATTCCAACTTCGTGGAGCCAGCTGCCCTTACTCCCTGATGCCCAGGGCTCGCATTTCTTAGCTTGGCTCATCTTAGACTGTCTCGTCTCTCTCCACTCCTGCTGTCTCTTGGCTCTGGATACTTGCCTATGCAGATGCTTCTGCCTGGATGTTGCCTCCCTTTCTACCTTAACTACCACAATTACCTTCTTCCCTTCTAATCCAGCATTCTAATTTCAGTGCTACCAAGCAATTCTGAGGTCACATAAGTCTTTTATCCTTAATGGCTTATAAAACTGGAAAGAGCTATATTATCATCCCCAGTGGCTTCCGATAGAGAATTTAGGTACATCTCCCCCACAATGGCAGAAATGGAAGAAGCAATTCCAGAATCTTCTACCTTAATATAGTCACATAGTGGTCTCAGATGAAAGCAAGAGAAGACATTCCCACAGAGGAAGACCAAGTTGACCCTATCCCAGAAGAGCAAGGTCCAACATGATGACTTTAGAATTCTTTATACTAGAACCTCAGAGTAAGCAAAAATGGAAAATAGGCCACCAGTCCCTTCTTTGGACTGCAGGAGGTGCTGCTGAGTGGGCTGCAATACTCAACTCTGGCTCTTTTGGCTGCAGTGGGCTTTGATAATGACTAAGCTTTGAGTTAAACTTTGGTGTTTTAGCAGGAATTGCTTAAGAGCTGTGTAGCAAGGAACCCAGTCCTTCTCCAGTTGACAGTTGACTTCTTCTGCATAGAATCCCATCATGAAACAATCAGAACAAGGGTTGTACAAAAATAAAAGGGATAACCTCTATGAAAATACTAAATTTGATTTAAAAAGAAAAAAAATGGTCCACAAGATGAAAATAAATGTTGCTCTCAAATATAATCTTTTGGATATTATGAAATGAACTGGGCTCAATCTTTCAATATGCCAATTAGGCAAAAATGATAGAGTGTGAATGTCAAATAGACTCTAGGGAAAGACTGGGAAATTGATAAGACAGGCTGGGGTTTCTGAAACACGTCTAAACAATCCCAAACTCATTCTCTGACACAGTACAGTCTGTAGGTATTGCGTGGGGAGATAAATGTTTGCTTCAGACTCAACTTTGAAATTTGTAAGCAAAAGTAAACAGATTCTTTACCCCAGTGTCAAAGGCACTGGCATGTCAACAAGTATTTCAGCAAGGAAAAAAATTAGTCATCTGAACTGAGTGGTGTCCATCTGTCTCACTCTTCTCTGCCTGCCTGTCTCTTCCTCTGCCCTGGCATCTCCATTTTCTCTGTGTGGTTCGTCTATGCACCAACTTTCATTTCTTTTCTTCTTACACGTCTCCTTTCAACCAAATAACCTATTCATTGTACTTGTTGGACCTTTGTAGAAATTTAAATCACAGTTTGGGAATTAAAAGAGAGTTGTAATCCAAGGCATGCTCTATTCTTCTGTCCGTCTTTCCAGACTGATTATCTGTTGGGACAGAAAGACAGGAAGGGTAGGTTTCTGAAGATGAACAGAGAGGATGGATGTTCTGGAAACCAAGATCTAAAATGGGAAAGTACAAAAACAAGTTTAATCCAGTGTACTGCTTTTCTTTCAGTACTAGTTTCACAGGGAGAAAGAGTAAGCTATACACCTGCAAAACCAGAATTCAAATTGCAAGTGACCTCAGATGATAGGCAATGGGGCTCAGTCTCTTCTCCCACTACAGCAAGCCAAGGTTTTCTCTGTTGGCATTTTCCAGATTCCTCTTTCTCTCATTAGAGCCAACTTTCTCCTCTTGTCATAAGTCACCAAAGAAAATGCTGTATTCTTTACTGTATTCTAGGTCATAAAAGCAAGTAAGAATATCTATCATTAAATCACATGCATTGCCTGGATTTCTGTTAACGCATAACAAGTGTTTGTGACTCTCAATGAAAATAACATTCAGTTCTGATGATCTAAAAATATAGTTCAAAGATTATCTTTTAGATTAAAAAAATGACCTAAATATAACTCCACTATAGATTTCTCGAAATAAGTCATTTGAGACAGAAAATCTTTATCATAAAGATCTTGAAGAATCTCAGATGAATACTTATGTTAAATAAAGCCTGTCTAGAAGTCCTTGATTTGTTTCTTAATTTTCTGTTAAAAACCCTTTAAACTCATAAGAACACCCAAATACCCAGTCTCGGTGGAATACTTCCAGCAGGGTATGCAGAAAGGAAGCTGTGGTGGTTTGAATAAGAAAGGCCCTCATAGGCTCATAGATTTGAATATTTTGGTCACCTGAGAGTAGCACTATTGGGGGTGTGTCCTTGTTAGAGTAGGTGTGGTCTTGTTGGAGGAAGTGTGTCCCTGGAGGTGGGTTTCAACTGCTCAAGCCAGGCCCAGTGTTTCTCTCTTCCTGCTGCCTGAGGGTCCTGAGGTAGAGTTCTCAGCTCCCTCTCCAACACTGTGCCTGCATGTCACCACGCTTCCCACTATGGTGACAATGGACCAAACCTCTGAACTGGAAGCCAGTCCTGATGAAATGCTTTCTTTTGTAAGAGTTGCTCTGGTCCTGGTGTCTCTTCACAGCAGTGGAACATTGGCTGGGACAGAAGCCCTCATTCTGTGAAGTCACGGGTTTGGCTTTTTTCTTAGGAAGGAGAGTTGAGAATAAAAGACAATGGGATGAGTTTCAAAAAGAATTAATCGAGTGGTGGTGAGGGGAGGGAGTGAAAAGATGACCTGGCAGCTAAGAGTATTTGCTGTGCTTCCAGAGGTCCTCAATTCGATTCCCAGCAGTCACATTAAGTGGTTCACATTAAGATACCTGTGACTTCAGATCCAGGAGATCTGATATCCATTTCTGGTCTCCCGAGGTACCTAGATTCATGTGGCACAGATACAGAGAAGACACTCACACACATACATAGAAATTTAAAAAATAATTTAAGACTTTTAAAATAGCAATTTGAGAACTAAAAAGCCATGTGAGACAAAAAAAAAATATTTTAAGTAGAAACCACAATAAAAGAGTTAATGTGACACCGAAGCTGGTAAAGAGCAGCCATAGGCTAAGCTGACAGGAAGTTAAACAGGGATGGAGATAGAGCAGAAAAAAAGCAGGGCTTCAACTGCGATGTCAGCTTAGAAAGCAAGAGAGATGAGCATGCTTGATGTATGAAGCATTAGTGTATACAAAGAATCTGCAAATGAATGGGGAGTTCAGCTGGGAAGTAGAGACCAAAGGAAAGGTGGCCTAGCTACAAGTCTACCAGGACGATGAAAAACCTCAAAATACAACTTCAGCCTCATGGAAGTCACTCTCCTCTAAAGGTCTGGCCTCTTGGGTACCTTATAATAACATGTATAAGTGAAAACCATGGCTTCAGAGAAAACACAAAGACAAAGCCAGTGTTGAAATGCTTCATTCGTTGCTAAGCAGTATTTTTCCTTGAATTTTTTTAAAATTTAAACTTGCAGTATCATTCTAGACATGGCTCCCTCATCACAGGGCTGCTCTGACGACAGTGTTCCAGATGCACAGTACTGAATGGGACACATAGCAAAGTCTTGGCAAATTCAGTCATGTGTCACTATTCCCACTGTTGTTAAATTCAGAAGAGTTGACTGCCTACATAGTCCTGGAGATGAAGTGAACTGCGCATACACACACACACACACACACACACACACACACACACACACACAC
>JADRCD010114429.1:0-10324 GCA_019843815.1 Montemys delectorum
CACATGGTGGCTCACAACCATCTGTAACGAGATCTGACGTCTTCTTCTGGTGTGTCTGAAGATGGCTAGAGTGTACTTATATTAAATAAATAAATAAGTAAATAAATCTTTAAAACAAAAATAAAAACCTTTTACTTGAATAATTAAAATAAAAGGTATCTAATTTTACTATCTATCTATCCATCCATCCATCCATCCATCTATATATAAAGATATATATGTATATCTATATATCAAGGTCTGACTGCCCTCTACTTCCCAAATGCTAGGATTAAAGGCATATACCAGCACTTCCAGATAATTTTTTTTCTCAAACAACTTAAATATAGCTTTCATCTTTATTTTATCTTTTTTTTTTTCACTTTTTTGGAATCGGAGTGGGCAGATCAGCTGTGTAATTGTACCTTTGTCTTCATTGTACTAATTAAAATTACAATTTTTCATCTTACCAAACAGAATTTTATGTAAGTCTGCTGCTAAAAAGATTGAAGGGGATACTTATATAATAATAATGTTATGAGCTAAGTATGGTGGTTCACTCCTGAAATCCCAGCACTTGGGATGCTGAGGCAGGAGGATGAGGCTTGGCCCCAAGTTTGAGCTTCAGTCTGGGTTCCATAGTGATTTCCAGGCCAGCCTGGCTGCAGGACAGGACCCTGCCTCAACACTCTCCCCGCCCTGTCCTCAGAGACAACTGTAGGAACAAAACACGAGAAAAACAAGAAAAGACAAAATGAATACAGGAGAACGACCTAGAAGGGAATTTTGTAAATACAGTAAATGCAAGCTGCAAGGTAGCCTGAGCGCGTTTGCGTTTGGAGTGCCGCCACGTGTTTGGATGAGTTTTCAGGACCGTTTTTAGAGGCTCACTCCAGTTCTAGACAGTGTCTAGAGGATGTGAAGCACTCACTTACAAAGATACCGCCCCTGCTCCCATTACTGAAAACAGTCAAAAATGTCCCCAAGAGGCTGACATGGAGATCTCGCTGGAAAACATAAGGACAACTGTCTTTATGGCCAGCACGGCCCAGATTCATGAGTCATTCCACGGTACCTGCTACAGGCACACGGCTCTTTTCACAAGAAGGTTTACTAAACCAGTTCCTGGTTGTGCAGCACCCTGGGCACTAGCAACAGTCCCGCTGACCACGCTAAAAGAGAACGTTCTCCCAACTCATTGGCTTATTCCCATAGACAACTTCAAACACTTAGATGGTGCCAAGGCAGCTCAACAACTTTGAGAAATATTGAGATCAGCATGCATGGATGCTGGATAAAATGCAAGGAAAAGAAGGAGTGGGGAGCTCATTGTACAGTCAGGTCTCTGTTGCAACGGTACCAAGTAACAACCACGCATCAATTTTAGAAGCCCAGCATAGCAAATATTTCTATCTCAAGGTTTTTGGTCAGCTTTCTATTTTTCTCTCCCCATCCTTAAAGCAGTGGCTAGTCAGTAGATTGTAAAAAAGCAAAAGCAGTTTAAAACCTCTTTAAAAAAATTCTCTTCCTCAGGACATGGGAGCTCACATCGGTAACTCCAGCACTCAGGAGGATGGAGCATAAAGACGGCTGTACTGTGAAGAGGCCAGCCTGGGCTACATACTAAGTTCCATGGCAGCTTAGGCTACAGAGGGAGCTCTTGCCTGGACAAGTAAACACAAACAACAGCAGCCTCTGCTTGAATCCTATCTAGCTTCAATTTGCTAAATGCAAGCTACTCAGTCAGGTGCCCATGAAGGAGGTGCAGAGGGGAGGCATACTGTGTACTTGGGTGGAAGGCACTGCAAAGCCTTTGATCAATTCCTGACTATGGCAGGGAGAGAGAGGAACTGGGAAGCAGCCAGTGGCTGTCTCCACAATTGCTACCCTCTCTCCCTAATCTTCTACTCAGTACAGCAATGTGTGTGGTTCAGTGAGGAACAAGGTTGCATTCCAAGAATTTACCATTAGGCCCTTATTCCTCATGTGAACACTCCAGAACATACAAGCTTACGCAAACCCAGGAGACACAAGTATGACACTCAAGGTGACCTCTTGATGTAATGAAGGGACATGGTCAACACAAGGTATTCGAGGCTGGTGCTGCTGCAATATAATTTAAGTGAACTTTTAATTTTTTTATTTTTTGAAATTAAAATATAATTATACCATTTCTTCCTTCCTTTTTCTTCTCCAAGCACTCCAACATACCCACTGTTTTCCTGTCTCAACTACATGGCCTCTTCTTTAATTGCCCTTACACACACACACATACACACACACACATACATTTATATAGAAGCAATATTCAGTCAACTTGAAAAAAATCTTTAAAAAATATATAAATATATTATGTTAATATATGTTATATATCATATATGTATTATACATGTATAGCATATATGATATATAATACATTTAATAGTATATATAACATACTATATGGTACATAATATAGTATATCATAATATAATATATAAAATATGTATTATATAACATAATGTAGTCACTATACTATATATTACTATACTGTAATATATATATTGTTCATTGTAATATACATATGTATATATACACATATTTTGCTGCTCATTGTAAAGTATTATCCACCACACATAACTGTTTATGCTATGCACTTACAGTTATCAGAGTGTTGGTTTTGTTTACATCAGTATCACACAGATATTCGTGATACCAAGACTACAATATCGTGTCAAGCACAGTGTTGCTGGTCATAAGAACTATTTCAACCATCTTACAGGGTCACTATCACACGTTTCAGCTACTTCATCTGCTGAAACCCTGTTAACACACATGTGACTATATTGCATGTGTGTGAAGTTGGATGTGTGAGGAAGCTGAGTGGTCCTCTGTGCGACCTTTTCACTTTTCTGGATTAGAAAGTTGATAGGGCACAGTGAGAGGCGGTGATTGGGCTGAGGTCACGTCTGTGTACAGCTCTACTGTGCTGAACCAAATGTAACGGTAGCGGTCTCCCCCATGGTCTACCTCCAAACCACTACATGGATTGTTGAGTTTGGTTCCTGTGCTGAGCACAGCCTGCCTCCAGAAGTCAAAACATGGATTGGCTGCAGGCACAAAGCCTTTTGGCAATGTACCAACAGGAGACTTGAAATTCTGATTTGGAAAAAAAAAATTTTTTTTTTTTCCATAGGAACGGCTGAGGTGGGGGAGGGATTTCTAAGGAAACTGTTTACAGACTCTGGGTTATTATTTTTAAATAAGTAATATTTCCAGATGGAAACATTAGGTTTCTTTCCCAGATGCTTTCCATTGTCCCCAGGTTTCATTGAACAAAGCATCTAATGTGAGGAAGGGCCAGCGGGCGGAGGTGGGGGGGTGGGTAGGGGGGATGGGTAGGTGGGGTAGGAGGCCAGGGTTGGGGGAGGGGCTGCTGGGTACGTGTGCACCAGGAATGGAAGATTGCCAGAGATGGAAAGCAGATCTCAGGCAGGGCCTGTTGGAGTTGACTTGTGGTTTTTGAAGTTCCTCTGATCACCAGCCGCTGTGTGTGTGTCTGGCTTACTCCTCAAAAGCAGATCTGAGTTGGTAAGAGAGCAGGAAGCAGAGACGTGCGGTGCGTGGCTTGCTTTGAGAGAAGGGAACAGCTGTCCCTTTGCGGCTGACTGGGAGGGGAGGGGATCTTCCCTCTGTCCCTAGATGATGTTGCTGACAGCTTTTCTCTTTGCTGTTTACTGTTTCAAGTCCCTGGGTCAGTTTGACTGGATATTATATTTTTAAGAGACACATCATAGCGGAGATTATCCGTTATTCACGTGCCATGTAAATTTAAATGTCTCTTTAACGTTTCATGGTTTTATTTCCAGTTTATTTACTTCTGCAAATCTGCTCTCCTGGCTAGAAACTTGACTCCTGAGAATGACATCATCTAGGAGGGATGCAGGGCTGTGCAATAGCAACAGGGTCGTTTTTTTTTCTGGGAAGCGATGCTCTGACCACACACACTAAGCCAGATAATCAGTGGCCATCCAACAGGCAAAACAAAAGGCATTGATTAGATATACAAAGTTAAAATAGAAAAACAGCAACTGATGCAAAATAATTATGTTAAAATAATTATTTCCTACCCTCATAGTACTGTGGGTTTTTTTTTTTTTAATCTTAGCCTCAAACAGATGGTCCCCCCAGTTTCCAACTGTGATCTAGTTTTTAACAACAAAAATTCACAGACCTCTACGTAATAGCACTTGTGGTAGGAGTTTACTGTGGAAATACATATGTTAAAACACATACTCTTGACTCAGCAATGCTTAGAACGCCAGACTGTACCAAACAATAGCAACAACAAAAATACACTCATTTTAAAACGGGGTGCAAACCACTGGATTCAGGGTACGGTCAAATGGACTTGAGGGAACCGTGGGTCCCCTTATAATAATGTTAAAGCTCCCTAAAGGTCCCAAGCCTCCAGGTTGGCATCTGGATTGTCTTTTATACCTATCAATTTGAGGAGCTGTTCTATTTAGGGGTATTGTTATTCTCCTCTCCTGACAAGCATCATGTATTTCTTGCTAAGTGGCTCAGATAGGACATGAGCTAACTCACAGTGCCCAGCTTCTTAATCATCTAGAAGAGTATTTACATACTTATGTCTTACCTACCCACTCAGTGTTATTGGAAATGTTTTGCCTTTTGGAAAAATTACTTAAGCTGAGGCTGGTAGAATACTTATCCAGACTTATTCAGCCATTTATTTTGAGGGTCAACTTAGAAAAGGCAGCATAATCCGTGGTATTAAGTGACACTGGTCAGCTACTGATACCACAGTATCTTCACATTTCCAGGTGACTCTCGCGTCTCCTCAAACTGGCAGTGGGTCGTGTCAGGGTTAGAGAGGTAAGACTTACTTGTGCTCACCGTTTGTGCGAACCAACAAAGCTCTATGGATATTAGCCTCTTGTCCACATAGAAACAATGTTGAAGAAGGGTTTGCGGTTTTGTAGACCGGGCTCCTTTTCTTTTTCTTAAATGAAATTGGATGGCAGAAGTCCAATAAATAAATGAGGTAACCCCCCCCCCCCCAAATAGCTTCCATAGGCAGCTAAAGGTGTTCATTGCAAAAAAAATGAAATAAAATAAATTTAACTCAGCACCAACAAAAATGTTGAGTGGCGTGCAAATAACGTCCTAGGATTGCTTACAAGCTACTAGGTTGATGGTAAATACTCAGCCCTACAAAAAAAAAAAAAAAAAAGTCCAAGTATTCTCAGTGAGGAATATTCCTGCCTAAATACCTTTCCCTGAAGGCAATGTCCACTTAGAAAGTCAAACTGAAGTCAGAATTATGAATGGAAGGGTCATAGCACATTTTATATTGTCAACGAATCGTGCCGTCAAACAATGGTAACTCAATTCAACACTCTTCTTCAGGCTCATAACACTTTCTTCAAAGAAGGGGCCAGAGTTAGGCATGGGGGCACGTACCAGTGTGACTGGGAAAACCTAGGGGTTCCCTTTTGGGGAATGGTGCTAGTGTTGTTGTCAATAAAATAATTAAAAACCTAGACAAAGAATGCTGAGGGATGATTTTACTGGTGTTTGAGAGACAAACAAGAGAGGCGGGCTGTAAGGTTTGGGCATCTGCTGGGAGGAAGGGGATGGTCAAGAAAGAGGAATACAGAAAGATGGGCTTTCAAGAGAGCAGGCAAGTTCAGCAATGGAGGTTAGCAGCGTGATCAAAGGAGACAAGTGGGCAGAACTTCAGAGAATACACGAGAAAGCCCAGAGTGTCCAGGGAACATGCTTAGGGGTATGGGGTTAGATAGGAAAGACAGGAAGTATAAAAAATATTAAAAACAACATTCTCCTGAGTTAGAAGAGCAGACATCAGCTTAGACAAAGAAGATAAGATTAAAAGTGCTTCCAAGATAGAAGTTCTGCGGGCTACTGACCCGGTGCAGGGGCTTATGGGAAAAGGTACATCATCTAATTGAGGGGATAATTAGTCCTCCCTTTGCCTGGATCGGTCTTCAGGCGCGTCAGATTTTCTGGGGATGGAGTTCTGACTGCATGATTGACAGGATGGGTTAACTTTAAGTGGAGGAGACAGTGAGAGGGTTTCGTGTTTAGTATTTAGTGTTTTAGCTTAAAATACATCCAGGGCTAGAGGTTGACTCCCCTCCCCTCCCCCGAGGAAGTAGCTTTCTCTTAATGCCCTCAACAAAATCAGATACCCCTTCCTTTCCATTTGGTATTTTAAATCTTAAAAAAAAGGGAGGGGGGCCTTACTTTTTCAGTGTTACCATCCGAACTAGGAAATGTGGTCCAAAGCCAACCCGGATGGAAGCATTGCACCCTCAATGGTGTTGCCAGTACTTGGGAGACCAAGTCAGGAGGATTCCATTAGACCCAGACCAGCCCGAGTTTCATGCTAAGTTCCCCAACGGCCTCTGGTACAGTGTGAGACCCTGCCACACACAAACGATGCTGGGCTAGGTAATTTAGAATCTCAGTTCCCTCTTCCCCAGACTAGAACTGAAAGAAGCGGTCCGTGTCATCTTCACCTGATTTTTGGTTTTTATCTTCATAGAGAGCTCCGCACCCCTCTGATCAGTAAGAGACTCTCAGGTGGGCCTGTTTCCAGTCAGCAGATGCTCAAGTGGTCTTTCAGAACCCTCCTCAGGCAGCCATTCACCCAGGTTTAGCTTACCTACTCCTCACAGCCATATTTTGCTAGTGCTGGAGATATAACTGTTTGTTTTCTCAAATGAGTAATTTGAATGCCTTCTTCTCCCCAAGCAGTGATATAAAATATGGCTCAGTTTTTTTTTTTTTAAATATCATCCCATGAATAGCTATCTGCTGAGTCTGACTGCACAAGCTCTAGACTGCCCAGCCCCTACAAGCTTCAGAGCTGTTCAGAGTCACCCTGACTTGTCTTTGCTCTGTGCCTAACAGTACCGGACACACAGAAGTGACGTATGAGTGACAGACAGAACAAATGACCGGAGTGATTTTCTGCCAGCTCAGTAAACAAGGAAAGACTGAATGCCACAATCGGTTTGTTTGTTTGTTTGTTTGTTTGTTTGTTTGTTTGAAAGCAGCCATTACGGTGTTTATAACTTAGCTTGTCAACACAATGCAGCCAGCTTTCTGAGGGCTTTCAGAAGACAGGAGTGGCCCAAGCACACTGGCCTTGTTTTTTTCAGGGTACGGGCTGTGCTGTCACCAAGCAGCTGTCCTCACTTCTTGCCCAGAGAGGAGTGAGGGAGCTATGGATGTAGGCTGGCAGAGAACCACTCCTGATGAGATCCAGGGAGACTGCCCACTTGGGCTCTCGTCCCGACCGTCCCCTGTTAGCCATGCATTTCTGAGCACGTTGCTATATCAGTGTCTAGAAAATGGATACTCCTCAGTGTGAAGGTTTAATGAATTCATGCTAAAGCTCTCAGAGCCAGACATGCTTCAAACAGTCAGTAACTACTGGCTCTCATGCACTCACCTGGGTGTAGCAGAGGCAACCTAAGTTTTGAGCTAGGCAAAACAAGGCTCTTAATTCAAGCTCGGTCCTTCACCTCTAATTTCACTGAACTTGTTTGGTCGTGTGTAAAATGGGGATAATGACACAGCAGAGGAGCCAAATGGTGTTTAAGCTATTGCTAGTCTTCTGATCTCTCCTCATCTTAAGTTGAGGGAAATGCCTTTATGAGCTCTCTTTGACTATGAAGGGAAAGCCCTAGGTAGAGAATACAGAGTTTTGTATAATAAATAGGAATCCCAAAAGCAGTGCCCTGGAGTGAGCCAGTCAATATGCTAGTTAGGAGGTTAGGGTAGGAGGGAGGATCCCTGAGCCCTGGAATTTCAGAACAGCCTGGGTAAAGATGGGAGCCCTTCACTTCAAAAACTGATTATGGCCTGGGGGTGTGATGTGGTAGAGTGTCTGTTTAGCATGGCCTAGTATGTGTGATAGCACCTGGGTTTGATTGTCTGTATGCAGGGAAAGAGGTGGGAGCTGAAGGAAGGAAGGGGTGGGGAAGAGATCAGGAGAGGAGGAGAGGGAGGGAGAAGGGGGAGAATTTTGAGCATTCTACAGCCGGAGATGTTTAATATTAAGTTGCTTGTTACTTGGCACTGCAATGGACCATCCTTACTTTTCTCCAAAAATTAAATAGGTGCCCCGCAATGTGGATGACATTTTGGGGACTGTATGAGCAATGGGTGATTCGATGCAGCTACAGAGAGGGCAAACACAGGGCTAGGAAAAGGATCTCTGAGTCCTTGCACGGGTTTACACCCAGAACCTTGCAGGGGAATGGAGACATGGCAGGCACATGGACACAAGTACAAAACAACTGGAATGTGGCGAGTTGTGTTCAGTCCGATGGAGAAGCCCCAGCACCCCAGAAGTTCATCATGCGAATTACAGAAAGCTGAACGAGGAGGTAGGTTTAGCTAATCATGATAGGAGCAGTTTCCATAGGAGAGCAGGCTTCAGGCACTAAACACCGAGAGAAAAAAAGCCATGGTGGATCTTTCCTGCACACACACATTCATACTCGGACCCGAGGAGCACTTTACCATCCCTCTGAATCTCACTCAGGAAAGGCTTTGCCACTCTCACTGGGCTGAGGGCTTGGGATCCTTGACTTAGCCACATCATTCCATCCACTGGGGGCTTTGTTGCTCCATTCAAAGGACACATAGGGAATTTGGCTTGCCCAGGAAAATGCAATGTAAAACACAAAAGAGAACGGTGGTAATGTAGGTGAACCACAGATTTCTTGCCAGCGCTCAAGACGGCAATCAGGAAGTTCTATCTCACACAGATATTGAAGGATTAAAACCAAGAAACAGCTGAAGAACCTGATCACCCTGCCACTTGAGTTACAGCCTTGGCAGGATGCTCACAACAATTAAAGTTAATGGATGTAAACCCCCAGGACACAACAATCATTTGATAGATGTCAGCTATCATCCTATTGCATCATGTATTATTTAAGAAACATTTATCTAACCCAAGGAAGCTGGGAAATGGCAGATGGACTACCTGGGGACAGTGGAGCATCCCACGGCCCACTCTGCCTCCCCACTTCTCATCTGTCTGTCCTCTACATACACAAACATACAAAAACACATTCCTTACAGAAAGTGGTGGGAGTGCCCAGGCGGGAGTGCCCCTTTGGATGTATAGACAGGCTTGTGTGATGGTAAAACAGCTTCTAAAAGTCATGTTTATGCCAGAAGGCTTAAAATATTTTATTTATTTCATTCATCATTATGGTAAGAGTGACAAGCAGATGTTCTGAAAACACAGTTACTTAACTTGTGATCCGTTTTCCAGTAAGTGACTACCAATATAGCCTGGGCACAGACTAGGTAATGGCTTTGTTTACCCAAGATGTAGTCACTGCGATTATTTTTAGCCGAAAGATTTGGAGCCTGTGAAACACAACTCACAATTATGTCGCTATGAATCTTCAAGCAGTTGTTTTGTGGGATCCACTTAACTGTGAAACTCTTAAAGTCATCACAATTTCTGAACGATTCAGAGATTGAAATCTGAAAATGAGGCATTCCATGACCGAGTAATGTTTTCCTGAGCATGTCAGATATCTTTCCCCTTTGCAGTATGCTCGCCCATTTTCCCAGCCCCTCTTTTTGATCCAGGTTTTACTGTACCCTCTCCTCTCTGGACTAAGCTCACTGATGGCTTCTGTGCAGGAAGCATTCCTCAAGATACCAGCGTGGTACATCCCCCCTTTTGTGAGCCTCTGCACTCTTTCTTGGGACCCCTCCCCCACCATATCCCTTACATTCCAGTCTATTTTGAGCAGTGTCTTGCTATTTCTAAAGCCTAGGAATGTACGGCGCAATAAATTTATATCACAAAATAATATACCTGATCAATATGGTCAAAGATATTGATCTTATCACCTTAACATAAAGTGTTTACCCATTATTCTACAATGTTTCCTCCTGAGCCTTTTTTATGCTTACTTATTCCATTAAGTTAATCCTAGAGGTCACATAATTTCATAGCCAGATTTTTTCCCAACTGATGTTATATCATAATCTTTCTTCAAATTACTGTATAACCTAAGGGCTGAAAAATATTGATGATTCCTCTACAGCTAAAGTTTTAGATTGTTATTACAGTTGACACCTGTATGAGGTAGCTTTGTACATTTCCTTAAAAATTATTATAGATAGACCCTAATATCTCTTTTTTTTCCTGACTAAAAATTTAAAAAATTTATGTGTGTATGTGTGTGTCTGTGTGGGTGTGTGGCTGTGAATGCAGTTCCCCAAGGGATCAGAAGAGGGTGCTGGACACTCTGGAGCTGGAGTTAAGCAGTTGTGTGGG
>JADRCD010114450.1:0-11337 GCA_019843815.1 Montemys delectorum
AGAGAGAGAGAGAGAGAGAGAGAGAGAGAGAGAGAGAGAGATCAGCTATAATATTAAATTTTGATTAGCTACGTTATCTGGTTCTTCAGAACACTGCAACCCACACTAGCTATAGTGATACCTATAGCTTTGGAGCTTTTGCTTGTTCCTTGTAGCATTATTCTGATATCTTACAGTATTTATCAGTATCTATACTGTCTTTGTGTGGAAAGGTTATTTCAAAAATGGCAACGCCAAATATTGCACTCCACTGTTTTTCGTCTCTGAGCATTAGAATCGCCACTAATTGAATGCAGTCATACCTCCTCTTAAGATCAGCGACTGCTCCAGCCTCAGACTCATGATTACTTTCCAAAGCCATCCAGACTTATACATGTTAAGAAGAGAGAGGAGCTCTTTGTGCTATCCCACATGTAAGGTTTATTTAAGGATAAACAAGAAGTTGTGGACATCTCTCAATCACATTCTGTTTATGATGGATGAATAGATGTAGAAGCTTCTAGAAAGTGTAAAAGAGATTATTTTACAAAATTCATCAAAGGGGCAGGAAAAATAAATAATGTCAAGTATCTACTTGAGGTATAATAGTAACATTGGGGCTTTATTTGTGATTAGTTAGTAAATGCTTTTTCATGATTTGATTAGAAAAATAATCAATGAATCAACAGCAGAGTGCAATTTTTCTGTCAGTATTCAAAAGGTATCGACTGGGGAACCTCTGTAGGTATCCCTGCATTCTTGAGAAAATACCATGGCATTATGCTTAGGGTGTGACACAGTTGGCAGAATATCCCTTGAAAATGTTTTGCCTTTCAGCTGCAAAAGTTCCTCTAACAAACTGGATGTTAGAAGAAACTCCCAGCCACCGCTGGCTATGTCTACAGCTCATTATCTACTCATTACAGACAACCTGAAGGGAACTAGGGAAAGGCTTTCAGAGGATACACTCATGTTTTATTGATTGCCAACTGAGCTCAGGTCTCTGAATTCTCACACTTTGGGATATTTTGTTAGGAAAATAAGCACAGTCGGCCCTGTTTACATGCCCTCTTCTTTCTGGTACAATTGATTCTGGCACAGAACAAAATTGAGCATCTTCCCCAATTAGGTTCTCATGAGTCACCTCCACACACATACTAAGACGAGACTTTCAATAATCCCATTGCTTATTGTCTCAGAGGACAAGCAACACATCTTGCTAATTCAATGCCTCTTTGGATGAATGAGAAGACTGAGGTCCGGAGAAGTTAATTGGCTTGTCCACAGTAACATAACCAGTTGGTGGCAAAGCTTAGGATGGGACTTAAGTACCTATCTCTGCCTTGTCATTTTATGGTTATTCTAATAATCCTGCACACACCTTCTTCCTATTTCTGTATCACAAATAATAGTACTTTAGTTTTAACTTCTTACTTACAAATAAACACATATTTTGGTACAGATCCAGCTTGCTTATGATAATTAGATATATGTAGATCTATGAATATATTCAGAGATAGTAATTGAAGAAATGAGAGTGATGAGCTTCTGTCGAACAATAAAACCAAGGATAGGTGTTTGGATGGTTCATTTTGACAAGGAAGCACCTGGTTGAATGAGATGAGCTGCCTTAAAGAAGTAAGAATTGATCAAATTCTAGTGGCAAATGAAAATACAGCCAAGGAAAACATGGTCACCATGATGGACTCAGGAGTCAAGCAATATGGATGACTACTTTTAACTTTGTGCTAAATATAAAAAAAAAATTGAGTCTCAGTTTCTGTGATTAGAAATGCCTCACATTTCTAATAACTTAGATATTATTTTTAGAAATATATCATTTCAATAGTGACATTTATATTAGAAGATTATTGTGTGTGTGTGCTTTGTATATATGTATATACATATATATACAAATATATATATACATGTTATATATATACATATACATATATACAATTTTTTTGTATTAATGAAAACCTTTATTAAGAGAAACTAATAAAAAGCTTTGATTATAACAGTGTATTTAGACACTTTATTTTATTTTATGGTTTTTTTATTTCATGTATTTTGATATAATTGTTGGCCCTGGTTTTTCTGTGGTCCTCCCCTATCCCTACTTGCCTATCTTCATGTTCTACCTATTACAAAAGAAAAGATCAAAACCAAAACCCAAACAAAGCAGAACAACAAGAAAGCACCAAACCCAGCGACAACAACAACAACAACAAAACAAATCAAACACGTGGAGTCCATTCCGTGTTGGTCAACTACTCCTGAGAAATTTTCACTATGTTGGTTTAAGAACCCATATACTGCCCTTAGATATTAGCCACAAAATATTCAAGTACCTTTTTATCACTCACATAAGTAACTTCTCAAAAATGCTGAGTTCTCTATTAATTCATTACTACTAATAATAAAAGTAAAAAGAATGAATAAGGATGAAAACAGAGGAGAAGAAATGAACAAAAGTGAAGGGGTAAATGGTAATAATTAAGAAAATTGTTTCATTGTTTCTCAGAACCTATTTCCCTAGGAACTAAAGAATACCTCAGGTCTCTTTTCTGGTGTAGTATCAGGTAACCAAATGATAGCCATGAAAGTCAGACTACTGGACTCCAGAGTCATTATTCATTCAAAGATGCTGGTTGACTGCGAGGCCACAGCAATCTGTTTCATGTCCATTTGTATTTCATTTACATCGTGTTCCCACTAAAATCTGGTTTTCCCAGATGAAGCCATGAGGTTATGCTACAGAAAATATTTCTTCAAATACCACATAGTTAACATGATCCATATGTGTGAACCTATATCACATGTGTGATTTACTGCTGTATCATAAGTGATCATAATGACATGAAACGCGGAAGATATCAGATTAAATGACACTTAAGAGATAACAGGGAACTTTCTGTGCTTGGAAACATGTAAAAGCCAGATGCACACAGAGTTTCACATCTACACATGCGGACAGCAATGGCAAACAAAGCACTTTCTGGTCCAAAGCTTACATTGTATTCTGTGTTATGTTCTTGTGGATCTCAGCTCATCAAAGAGATTGAAATATAACCCAAATGCCACCAATAACTTAAAACAAGAAAACTAAACAGCAGTAATGGAACACATGTGCTCATTTACTCAGAAATCTTGTTCATTTCTAAATTGTTTATTATTTTAGTACGTGTTTAATAGTTTTTATTATGTGTTGGCAAATCTTCCCATCTAAGGAAGATTTTTAGCTGAGGTCACTTGAAAATATCTGGTAACATGTTGGGATACTAAATCTGGGATACGTATCTAGACACCATGGATGGTCTTACTTGTCCCACAGCATACAGGCTGACTCTACTTTTACCACACAAAACAAACAAACAAACAAAAATACAAAAAAAAAAAAAAACAAGAAAAGCTTGCCTCAAATCTCTATAGATTTCTCGCTCAAGATTTCTATGTTAAGAGTTGTGCATCCTGTTTCTTCATTTGAAAGAATCATAGCTTTAAATGTTAACAAATTCAGACAAATTGAAATCATGTAACTCTTCTCATCATAATGCAATAAAAGTTAAAAAAAAAAAAGAAAGAAAGAAAAAAAAAAGAGTTGTGCAACTCTTCAGGAAAATGGCAGCAGTACTGATTACATTTGATATAGCTATCGCTGCAAATATTCACATATGTCATGACTGAGGAGCACAGGAGTCATGCCATTGTAAGTGAATTTTGAAAACATCAGGATCATAAAATATTATTTTTTTAAAATTATATGCTTTCTTTATTTACAATATCTCCTTTCCCAGGTTCCTCTCAAATAAATAAATAAATAAATAAATAAATAAATAAATAAATAAATATAAGAAAAAAATAAAATTAAAAAGACACTAAAACTAAAACAATCCCCTGTTCCCTCTCCCTCCCCCTGCTCACCATCTCACCCCCACCTGGCCCTGGCATTCCTCTACACTGGGGCATAGAACCTTCACAGGGCCAAGGGCCTCTCCTTCCATTGATGACCGACTTGGCCATCCTCTGCTGTTCAAATGCTGCTGGAGCCACGAGTCCCCCAATGTGTATTCTTTGGTTGGAGTTTTAGTGACTGGGAGCTCTCAGAGTACTAGTTAGTTCATATTGTCGTTCTTCCTGAGGGGTTGCAAACCCTTCAGCATCATGGGTCCTTTTTCTGGCTCCTTCCTTGGGTACCATGCACTCAGTTCAATGGATGGCTATGAGCTTCTACTTCTGTATTAGTCAGGTACTGTCAGAGCCTCTCAGGGGAAAGCTGTCTCAGGCTCCTGTCATCTAGCACTTGTTGGCATCCACAATAGTGTCTAGATTTGATGATTGAGTATGGGAAGTATTCCTAGGTGGAGCAGTCTCTGAATTGTCCATCCATTAGTCTCTGCTCCATAGTTAGCCTCTACAACTCCTTTGATGGGTATTTTGTTCCCCCTTTTAAGAAGGAACTAAGTATCCTCTCTTTGGTCTTCCTTCTTCTTGAGCTCCTTATGGTTTGTGGTTTGTACTTTGTGTATTCTGATCTTCTAGGCTAATATCCACTTATCAGAGAGTGTATACCATGTGTGTTCTTTTGTGATTGGGTTACCTCACTCAGGATGATATTCTCCAGGTCCATCGATTTCCCCAAGAATTTCATAAATTCATTGTTTTTAATAGTTGAGTAGTATTCCATTGTGCAGATGTACCACATTTTGGATACAGAAAATGTGGTACATCTGCACAATGGAGTACTACTCAGCTATTAAAATATTCTTAATGGCTAGGGTCTTTTTCCTTTTCCCAAGAAGTAGAGTATCTGTGTACCTATGCAAATGGTATTTTTATCTCTTAATACATTTTAGTGATAAATACCATGATTACACCAAAACAGAGAAACAAACAATGATTTCCATAACTCAGAGTTAGGAAATTTGAAACAATGTGAATTCTTGTGATAAGGAAATCACAAAGTTATAGAAAGACACAGAAAAATACTATATAATATTCAACAAAATTTGGGTAGTTATTTTTAAATTATATATTAAATCATTTTATATTATATACATGTGTGTAGGTATTTGTGAACATAAAAGTAGATATACATGTGTATGGAGATCTTAGGTCAATAATGAATGCATTCTCCAATCATGCTACACCTTCATTTATAAGGTAGAGTCTGTCATGAGAGTATACCAACTGGGTAGCCAGGATAGCCAAGGAGTACCTCTTCACACTGCCACATCAGAGCTGGAGATGTAATTGAATGGTACCCCACCTTGTTTATACATGGATGATCAGGCCTTCGTTCATCCTAATCTTTACCAACTGAGCCATCTTCTAATTCTTAGACATATATATTTTTAGGACTGGTTTGTGAAATATTGTCAACAAAAAGAGGGCACATATCATTCAAATAGAAAACAAGATATTATAGAAAGTCCCATGGATGGAATATTTCATTTACACTGATATTACAAAATGAGAAAACATGAAACAAGACATCTAATATAAAAATAATAACAAATTTGCAGGTGGGTAGCATAGTAATCATAGAAATTATAAATAATATTTAGATACTTATAATTTTTTCAAGTGATCTTCAATTAATAAAATAACACTAGAATTTGTGCTATTACTTCAAAACATGAAAGACATGATTTAGGAAAGGAGTTTTTATAAAACTACATCAGAAAAAAGCAGAACAACAACAACAACAATAACAAAATCACAAGCCGGGCAGTGGTGGCGCATGCCTTTAATCCCAGCACTTGGGAAGCAGAAGCAGGTGGATTTCTGAGTTCGAGGCAAGCCTGGATTGCAGAGTGAGTTCCAGGACAGCCAGGGCTACACAGAGAAACCCTGTTTCGAAAAATCAAAAGAACCAAAAAACCAAAAAACCAAAACCAAACCAAACCAAAACAAACAACAACAAAAATCACAGAAATAAAATTATTGTCTGGAAATCTAGGTATAAAAGTTAAAGAACTAATACCAGGACAAGGCCTAGGGTAGGAGAGTCATGTTTATATTATAAATGTCAAAATAAAGAATTTAATGAGATTCCTAGGATGAAAATCTAAAAAGAGACCATGTTACATAACCTATCAAGATTCCAAGACTATTAAAAGCAAACATTACTTATATTTTGAATAAAACATTTTAATTTTAATTATTTTTGAACTTAATTTTTGAGATAATAAAACAATTGGTACAGTTCCTATTCATTTTTCTTCTCAGGAAACCTTCCTATTCACACTGTCCTGAGGTTGTGTCATCAGTTACAAAACCTCTGCAGTATTATTTGTATCTAAGCATATAACATAGAACCCCATTGTTGTCAATTTTCTGACATATGAATGTTTTTTTATAGTAAATGTCTGCTTATGTCTTCTATGAAAATAGGTAAAATCACACTAATACCCTTTTAGCTTGAGAATATTTTATGTGACACTTTAATGTTCATGATTTTCATGATTTTTACTATGGATCTACATCACATACTTTTAGTTACTAAATTTTATTCCTAAATTTGATGAAAAGTAATGGTTTGCAATGCCAACAATTTAGTAAAATAATGTCTCAATTCACTGTCAAAAAAAAAAAAAAAAAGAAAGAAACCTTTCTATATACCAACCCTCCCATTCTCCTAATTGATGATATTTTTAATAATTGTTAGTGCATGCAAGATCAGAATATATTGCATACACTGTATATATGTATGTATATATATATATATATTAATAAATCCATTATATCCTAATCAATTTATACAAGGTTATTTGTATGTATATTTTCAGGGCTGAAATTCAGTAGCATCAAACAATGCCATCAACGATTTGGGAGCTGCCATATCCAAACTAATGAATAATCAGAAATAAATTGAAATTATAAAAATTAGAAAAATGAAATGTTTATAATTGAAATCTTAGAAAACAGAGATAAAATAAAATTAACGGTCCACTCTAATATTTTAAGAATACAGTTAAATTGATTGAAGTGAAAGGAAGAGAATAGAAAACACAGCAAGATTGACCCTCATTATCTGTAATTTATACTGCCCGAACAATTCTAGCCTGGAAGTAGGCATAAATGCATGAAGCATCACTAGATTTGAGTGGAAGGGGTTTAACTAGCATTGTGTAATGACATGTCAAGACACACAAACTCACAGTAGTTGTGTGTTCTGTTAGAAGTGAAAAGCCAGTTCAATGAAGTATTATAATGCAAGGTAAATTTCCAAAATGTACTTCTGTAGTTTATTACTGAACTATCCTAAATGATATTAAGGCAGAATTCTTAGAAATTTGCATTAAAAATGAGTATTAATATAATCAAAGATGATATTTTTAAAAAGTGCAGAAACACAAGAAAAATTTTAAAGAGTGTAATATTTCAGTGAACAGGAAGGCAGCCATTATTCACAGCTTAGAAGGTATTACAGTTGAATGGAAGTTTAAAAGCAGAGTATATCATCGGTAAAATTCCTGTAAATCATGACTTCATTTTTTTTTTCTTTTTTGAGATGTTAGCAGACTAATCCCAAATTTAATGTGACTGCCTAAATGATAATGAGTTGCCAAATTAATCTTGTTTGGTTACTTTCAAATTTTCAAACTTACTACAAATTTATAATCTGAAAAGCCCCTTAGGAGCAGAGTTCAAAAAAATATAGAACTCAGTAGGATTAAATTGAAAAAGGAAATATATCCTCACAATTCCTTAAATTGGTTTCTTAGAAGTTGCCAAAATAATTAAATGGGAACATCAGACTGAAACAACTACAGTGTCTCATGAGAAAAATAATTAGACCTTTTTTATTTTTTAGTATACTAAGTTAACTTTCAATTTAAATTCTACATCTAGAAGTCGCTCATAATTACAGTTTTTATTTTTTTAAACTTGAGTTAGGTAAAGCCTTTTCCCATATGGTAACATAGATGTATGTACAATTGAAAATAATCAGGGAGCTGGCAAGATGGCTCAATGAGAAATGTCACCTATGGCCAATGCTGCTGACATGAGTTAATCCATAGAGCTCTGCTGGTGGTAAGAGAGAACTGATTTCCATAGACTATTCTCTAACTTCTGCATGAGCAGCATTGCATTGCATATGCAAGTGTGCACATATGCTTAGGAATAAAATGATTACATTTTAAAACAAAAATACCCTCATTAAAACAATGTTATTTTAAAAGATATCATCTGGAAGCAAAAGACAATACAGAGAGTAGAAAAAATTATAACATATAAGTGATAAATGTAATTTATGACTCATCTTTTTTAATTAATAAAAAGGATAACTAAACAATGATCATATAAATAGCTGTATCTTCTATCATGCAACTGACCAAAGAACATGTCAAACTATTTCCCATTTACTGACAGAATTTGCCATCAGAAAAATGCAAACTAAAATTACATTGACACATAACTACTCACAAGTTAGGACAAATGCTAGTACTTGTTGACGATGAGGAAAAATTGGGATCCTTGAATAGCTATATGTTAACATAAAATTCTATAGCTGCTTTGGAAACCCATCTGTCAGGATTTCAACTTTATCCACAGATTTTCCGTGTGCTACAGCAATTCCTCAACAATACATGCACGTGAATATTTGCAGCAACAGCATGATAAGTAAATTTCATACAGTAGAAACTTTCCAAGTTCCCTTCAAATAACAAATGAATAAAATAAATATCATTTAATTCATCCAAAAGACAAGAGTACCTTGATCAAAAACGTAATTGTATAGGTTCTGAGAAGTTGTTGCTTTGGCACTGAACTTGGGTTCAGTTTCCAACACCAAAAAGGAAGCTCACAAACATTTATAACTCCAGTACCAGGACATCTGACTTTTGCTTCTGGACACTGATGGAATCAGTGATGTTTTTGAACATAGGTTTATGTTCAAAAAATTATACACTTAAAATAAAATGAATGGAAAAATACTGATGTACATTAAAGCACAAATTTTCCTGGCAATATTGTAAGAAGAAAAACAACAACAAATGCAATAACAACAGCAAAAAGCAAACAACAGAGTCAGACACACTCACAAAAGTCTGGGCTTACACACATAAACAATCACAAATTCTGTCTATAGAAGTCATATTTAAGAAGTGCTCAGATTAGGCAAATATGTGAAAACAGAAAATAGATCATGGAGATCAAGTAATTCCAAGAGCTGACTGAGATAATTCGTGACATATACAAAGTAAATGGAGAATGCATACAAAATGTCTTTTTGAGTTTTGAACTTCCTTTTATTGTTTTGGACATGGAGGACTAGTTTGTGAATATTCAAGAAAACAGTGGAGAATGCTAGTGTATATTTTAAATGTATATAGTCAAATGTTTCTTAAAATTTATGATGTATAAATAAAAATATAGGTGTAGTCATGTATGAATATATATATATATTTATATCACCTTGTCAGTCAGTTACAGAAAATTATAAATGTGAAAAATACTTAGTACTTTGTCTATATATCTATATATCCATGTATCTGTTTATGTATCTATCCATCCATCCATTCATCTATTCAATCATCTATCTCTATCTATCTATCTACCTATCTATCTATCTATCTATCTATCTATCTATCTATCTATTTTGACTTTTAATACAGTTTCCCTGTGTATTTATGGGTGTCCTGGAAATTTCTAAATAGAACAGAATGGGCTAAAGATCAGAGATGTGCCTGTCTCTGCTTCCCAAGTGCTGATAATAAAGGCATGTACCATCGCCTCCCAAATTTGGCACCTATGGCATCTCTTATATGGAATTAATTTGCAACTTTCAATGTATAATGTTTCTAAAAATTAATTTTTACTTATTATATGCATAAATAAAACTGACTAGTTTGTCAACTGCATAGCTACAGAAACATTAAATTTGAAGATTGACAGAGGATGAAATAACATTACCATCATGGGAATAACAAGATAATTCTATTAAGAAATAATGGTTGTTTATTTGTGAGGAAAGCAATTTTCTAGTCTATAGAATCTATTCAAAATGACATCAATGAAGAGGCTTCTAATATTCCAATAAACATTAAAATTACAGTTAATATCTCCAGAATGACATAATCTTTCAAGGCATTTTGAAGTTATAATTATAATATTTAAACAAATTTAGAAATAAAATTTTGATATGCAGTCTTTACATTGCATATACTGTCTAATTAATTAGATCTAGAGATTTTCCAAATGATGAAGAAATTGTCATTTAATGTGTTCTTCTTGCTAAATGAGGAGTGATATAGAAGTTACATTATCTCTGCTGTGTCCACTACGTATTTCTTGTTTTTATTTTTTTTATTTTTATGGAACTTTAATTCTCAAAGAATCCCAGAATGCTTACAAACTATTATTCAAACCATACATAAAGAGTGACAATTCAGGGCTATAGGCTGAAGATGACATGTCAGTTGGAGAATTTGTTTATGCCGCTCAACGGGTGCAGTCTGCTTGACCTAATAGGACTCGTCTGGTTCTGATTTTTGCACCACTGTGTGAGTGGAATTCCTGGGCTTTAGTGTTGTGCAAGGCAAGGCTGTATTGCAGTAGAAGGTGAGAAGTAAAGAAGATTCTTGCAGTGGGAAGAAAGGTGTGGGAAACTGAAGGATAATGTTCCAGTTCCCGGTGGTGGCGATTACAGCGACGGAGTTACGAGTGGACTTTCCAGGTGCCATTTGAAAGAAGTATCTTGGATTGCCAAATTAAAAAAAAAAATCTGTTATGGAATATCTCTTGATTTATGTGTGCCCTTTTGTGGTTGTGTGTGTATTTTTAAAAATTGCATAAGTACAGAGATGGGAAATTAGAGAATCAAAACACCAATCTCTCAAGGCTTTATCATCCACACACAATCTCATTTCAGAATGCCTCGCTGTTCCAAGTGTTGATTTATCATATTTGAGACATCTGACACCTGCTTGTTGCTCTTTAGAATAACTCTTGATTTGCTACGCAGTCCAGCTCACTGGCATGATTTATAGCTAGACAGTTTCATTCAACATACAAATTTTATTACCTCATTCCAAATGTGTAACACTTACATTTCAGACATTGCTAACAAATTAAAGTAATGAAGAGAGAGAAAGCAAAAAGGTTGCAAGGAAAAGGTTGCTGCATGCCAGTCCTCTCACATAGGAGTCCCAGATGCTTCTCACGAACAGGAACAGCCAGGATATACGGCAAAGATACGAGGAAATATATTTGCAGATGCACCCCTATTCTACTTTTTTTCCTCTGCTTCAGCTCTCTCTCTCCCTTTCTCCTCTCTCTCTCTCTCTCTCCCTTTCTCCTCTCTCTCTCTCTCTCTCTCTCTCTCTCTCTCTCTCTCTCTCTCTCTCA